>JANLJB010005584.1:0-15113 GCA_026212285.1 Bursera cuneata
GGCTAGCATCCTTTTATAGGAGGTTCATAGCCAATTTTAGTACTATTATGGCTCCCTTGACCGAGTGCATGAAAAAGGAATCACTTTAGCAAATTTTTAATTTTTTTTTTCATATTTTATGATATACTTTTAGTTAGTGTTTACTATTAGTCAAAGTGAACATGACTTGGATCTTGACTCGGGGAGAGTAGGAAACACGCGGCAAAAGAAAGCGTGAAAGCAGCAAATCTTGGTGAATAAGTTGCCCTATAAATGGCGGGAGGGAGCACGCCCACTACCGAAATTTCACACGGCCCAATCATCTCTCTGTCTCATTTTTTTCTCTGTTTTGTGTCAACTTTTTTTTTTTCTTTTAACACTAATTAGTTCCAAATCTCCTCCATCCCCTCCATCCCCACCCACCCCAAAACCCTCCCAATCTTTCTTCTTCTTCACCTTCATTTTCTATTGTCTTCAAATCACTTCATTGCCGTTCAAGTCCCCGTTTCGTAATTTTCTGCAATTCCAGGGCTCCTTTTTTATTATGGAAATAAATTAGGGTTTTTCTGCTGAGGGAGAAATTGCGAGAGCGAAATAAGAGTGAGAGCTTGGGAGGAGTGTCTGATTCTAATGGAGGCCGCGGCAGGTGTCGCTGCCACACGCGGCGGTGCTCTTCCGATGCCCTCGTCGTCGTCCTCCTCCTCCTCGCGCAAGGAGTGGCGGGCCGTCTCTGACCACCATCATCCCATTCGAAACGTCAGTGATGAGGTGGTGGTTTCGCTCATTTTGGTTTTTTTTTGTTTGCCGGGAAAATGTAGGACTGTGAAAGTAATTGATGCTTGAAAACATTAAGAGAATGTTGTTTTATTTTTCAATTTTGTTTNTTATTTGGTTTTTTGTGTAGAACTGGAGGGTTAGGGTTTACGTTCGAAACGTCAGTGATGAGGTGGTGGTTTCGCTCATTTTGGTTTGTTTTTGTTTTCCGGGAAAATGAATGACTGTGAAAGTAATTGATGCTTGAAAACATTAAGAGAATGTTGTTTTATTTTTCAATTTTGTTTTTATTAGATTTTTTGTGTAGAACTGGAGGGTTAGGGTTTACGTTCGAAACGTCAGTGATGAGGTGGTGGTTACGCTCATTTTGGTTTGTTTTTGTTTTCCGGGAAAATGTAGGACTGTGAAAGTAATTGATGCTTGAAAACATTAAGAGAATGTTGTTTTATTTTTCAATTTTGTTTTTATTAGTTTTTATGTGTAGAAATGGAGGGTTAGGGTTTACTGCATTGCATTGTAATCTGTTTCTGTTCGTGATTTTGTGTAAGGTAGTATGTACTGTTGATCATGGAGCTAAATACATGTAATGTTAGTTTACTGAGTGGTGTTTGTATTGAGAATGTGTCTAGATAGTTTAGAAGTTTCTTGAGACCGGTAGCGAGTGGAGTTGTATTAACTTTGATGGGAATGTATGTAGCTGTTTGTTTGGCTGCTGAGCAATAAGGTGAACAGAAATGAAAATTTAGGGAATCGGTGTTTTTGCTTTGTTGTTGTATAAGATATGCTTACTTTGATGGGATGTAGCTGTTTGTTTAGCTGCCGAAAAATTAGGGAAACAGAAATTAAAAGTTGGGGATTGGGATTTATATTTTACTGTTGTGCTTGATCGTCAATATAATTGTTTTCAAACAAATTCTTATATAAAATTTGTGAGTCGGGGTATTTGTTTCTAGGGTCCAAACATGTGGATTATGAAGCATAAGTGCTCATGGATTGTTTTATTGATTTTTTCTATGTTGTTCATTGGAACTTGTGATATGCAGGAACTGGAACAATCAAAATTGGGGCAATCTGATGAGAGAACGATATATGAGGTAAGGATTTTGATCTCAGTGAGCAAGTTCTTGTGGAAGGATCATGGCTAGTGAACATGATTTGTTGTTTATTTAAGGTGCAGCAAGGAAGAGAGCCAGCTGATGTGGACTTCTGTTCCATAACGATGGATGGAACTTTGGACAATGACATGGTGCAGCAGCGGCTTCATAGTGTTGCTAGACGGAGAGAGGAGTTGCAACACATGGAGATTGAGCTTAGAGCTCAAATGATTGCAAGAACTGAGATCATGGAAATGCAAAATAGCTTTGAATCTCAAGTCATGGAGCATGCTAATGCTGCTACCAAGCTGCAGGTTTGCATTTATAATTAAACAAATCTATATCTTTAATAATATGTGTTAAGAATGTTACTTTGAAGAAGATTCTGCTTTTCATTTATGTTCTTAAGTTATAATATTAAATGTTGTCTTATTTGAATTAAGTGCATTAAGAGTTAAACCTCCGCAATTTTTTTCGTTGTGAATATGACAATTTTTTATTTTAGAAGACTTCCACTGATTCAAGGTTATGAATTCACCCTTTAATTTCAATATTTCAGTTAGATGCCTGAAATAGGTTGAAAAAGACCATTTACATTTGCTCTTCATTTATTATTTTTTGTTTCCTGTAAATGGCTACATTTTAATGAAGTCTTCATTTCTTATGACTCTGGACCTTAATGTGGCTTTACTTGATTTTTCAGGAGCAACTCCTTGAAAGGGAAAAGAGCATACATGAGTTGGAAAGAAAAATCGAAGAGAAGGACAGAGAGCTACATGCCACTAAGTTAGACAATGAAGCGGTTTGTTGATTTGGTTAATGGGTTTTTATTTTTATTTATTTTTTTTAAGTTTTGCGGGATTATGCTTAACTATTATTTCTTCAATTATTTTATAGGCCTGGGCTAAAGAGGACCTTTTCAGAGAACAGAGTAAAGAACTGGCAACATTCAGGTTTTTGTGTGCCATAAGTCCCTTGCTTGGCACATTTAAGTCCATTTCTTTATTATTTTTTTGTAATAACTTTTGTCTTAATCTGATTCATAGTTGCACAGGCAATGCATCTTGAATAAGGAATATCTTCACTATTTAATATCAGAGTCTGAATGGCTGCTTCTTGAATAATTTGCTCTATATATTTAATGGTGTTTTTCATAGACTAGAGTGGGTGCTCAAGGTATGGTCAGTTTAAAAAAATCTGGATGTTCTCTTTGTTTGCAGAATGGAGCGTGATCACTCTGAAGCTGAAAGAGCCCAACACATAAAACAGATACATGATCTTCAAGAACATATTCAAGAAAATGAGAGACAGCTTATGGAATTGCAGGAACAGGTCTGTGCATTGGCCTTTTTAAGTACTTGAAGTGTGTTTTTGTAAGTTGAGGCAAAACCTTTTGGTGCATATGCTAGAATGGTTATTAAGTATTGTCAGTTGTCATCTTTCAATTTTATAATTTGTGACCAAAAAGAAAATTGACACTTTGCAATATGGTATTTACAACTGTAGTTTACGTTCTTTTTACAACATCATTCTTTGCTTGGTGTTATCATGTGCCATATATTGCTTATGAGGTACTTTATTTAATAGTAATCTTGTTTTCCAGCATAGGGCTGCTCAGGAAACTATTATTTACAAGGATGAACAACTGAGGGAGGCACAAGCTTGGGTTGCACGTGTTCAGTTACAATCAAATACGAACCAGTCATTACAGGCAGAACTGCGAGAACGTACAGAGCAATTTAACCAGCTCTGGCTAGGTTGTCAAAGACAGGTTGATTATCCTTATTTTCTTTTTCATCTTTAGGGTTATTGGTTTATGTCTTGTTTTCTTTTAGTTTTGGTAGGATGTATTTGTGTTTCACAAAATTTTTTACTGCTGAATATTGAAAATTTATTTCTATCGACTTGGATCTTAGATTTCATTGTTTTTCCTTACTTTGGGGTTTTCTTGGGTTATTGATCTTTAGTTTGCTGAGATGGAGAGAATTCATTTGCATCAAATTCAGCAACTTCAACATGAGCTGGCTGATGCAAGAGAAAGGAATGGAACTTTCACTGACGAATCACATATGTCTCAGAAAAATTCCAAGGATGTAGCTCAATATGGACAGAACAATGGAATCCAACTAGATGCAAATGGAGGGGGTACAATGGGTGCTAATACTGGTGTCCTTCCAAATGGAAATTCAGATAATTCTGCGTCTTTTGCTTCATCTGGCAATTCATCAACTCAGGTAGTCTGCTGCTCACGGTTTTTACATCGTTTTACTGTTTTTCCACATTTTTATTGCACATGTGCTTCAATGTGAAATTTTTGTAGAGAACATCTGGCAAAAGGACATGGTAGGAGAACATGAAATAGACATAGGGCAAAATGCAGGAGGTGTACTAGTTTGTTTACGCTATATCTGAAAGCAATGTTGATCTCTTTATCCTTGAATTGGAGTCTGCTGATTTGTATTTGGTGTGTTCCATGATAAATTTTTACCTCTGGGTCTTGGTGAAAGTGATGTGGTGAAGTGGGGTTTGGTAGGTTTTATGCTTTGATATTGCTCAAAAAACACATAACAGGAAAGAGTTAATATGTTTCAATAATTATCTTAATTATTGAAAATGTTCGTCTTGTATGTAGGCATAATTGTATGGCTATTTTTGCTGAGTGGTGGAGTGGTAGCGTATCCAATGAGTACCAATTTTTTGACTTTCAGATGGATTGATATTTTTGCAAGACTATGGTTGAGGAAGTTGTAAAGGTGCACTAAGCAAGAAAATAAAGGAGCTATCGAGGGTTATAAATGCTGAACATGAAAGGATGATAGGATTTTGATTATAATTTCGACAATTGAAGAAGCATGGATATTGATCTTGAAATATCTAAATAATTTGTAGCTTAGCGATTAATATGCAGCATTTGTAAAAGGCATGTGATGCATAAAGGCTACACAGTTTATTTTTTATTTTTTAAAGGGACAACACAATTATTGATATCATGAAAGGCTACACCACATTTGTGTTTCTTATTAAATATATTTTGACACAAAAAATGATGTATGGTGAAGATTGAATACTCTTTTTTCCCTTTATTGTTTTGCCATAGCTAATTGAGACCTATTTGTGTACTTTGGTATGGATTGTCTTTACAAATGAAACTTTGTCATCGGTACTGAGGAAGTATAAGATTTAAGTATCGTACATTTTCTTTGATATGGAAGGGAAATGGGAGAGAATGAAGGAGGGATAAATGATAAGAGGATAGAGGAAGAACATTTCTTCTACTTGGTAGCAAAAGAATGATAAGAGGAATGCTCTCAAAAAGAATGATGAGGGGGAATGAAGGGGGAAGTTTGTTCCATTCCTCCAAATTCATGGAACTCATTCCTTATGAAATGACAGAGATGAGACAGAAGGCCTATTGAAGATAGAGAATTATATTTTAATATGAATAAATGTGTACACTGTCAATATATAGGGATGTAATGGTCAAATTCATATATAATGGTTTCTCTTTGCTCTCTTTTTATTACGTGCCAATGATTGACTGTGACAACTCGCTCATCTTCATCTACTTCCATCATATTAAAAATTGAACAGCAACAAGGATGATTCCTCGGTCACTTGTTCTCTTTTCTTTTGTTCCTACTCAATATTGTGTACATAGTTCTAATTTCCTACTTTTTCTTGGTCTCCCGCATTTTTAGGCCGACCGTGTTCCTGGTGTTCCAATTGCTCCTTCGTCTCTACTTGGGTTGCCTACCTACATTCCACCTGGACAGGTGCCTACTCTTCATTCATTTATCATGCATCAACAAGGGCTGCCTTCACATGCTCCTCAATCTCATGTTGGGCATTTTCACTCAATGCCACCAATGTCATCACTGCAACAATGGCAGAACCAACAGGTATTATCCTATGGAAGCATCCTTTTTTCTTCAGTTTTGAGTAATACTGGAGTAATTTTTTTTTTGATTTACTTCTTCAGGCTGTATCAGAGGGTTCACAGATTTCTTTGCCGAATCAACATCCACCATCCCAAAGTGATCAGAACCTTCTGAGGTCTGATACAAAGTATGAATATGACATGTCTGCAAATGGACAAACGCTTCATTCCGGTTATCTGGATGTTCATATCAGCCAAGGCATAGAGCCAGACTCTGTGATCTTGACGTCAACTGCAGAACCACAGGTTCTTCTGCTCACCATATTGATTTGCTGTAGATAATTTCTGTATGCGCTTTTAATAGAACCCCCATAATACTTCTTTAACAGGTCCTTGAGTCAATGGATAGAAGCTACACGGTTGCCCATCATCAACCTGACCAGAACTTGCAACAAATTTCTTCCCAATTTCATGATATCTTAAGATTGAACTCCCTTGAACAGAACAGTGAATCCAAGGTTTGTCTTTATTTATGTTTACTTGGCTGGTTCAGTCCTATCTGTTTGATTAGTAGTTAAAGTGCAGGTAACTGAAAAAGAGATAGTTAAATTGATGCAGGAGCAGAATGATATGAATTCAGCTGATCATGGACTCCAGAGTGAAGTTGTGAAAGCAGAACAACCAAATTCTACTGCTAGTGCATCTCCATCTGATAGTTCAATCAGTTCAGTCAATCTTGGTGAAACCACAATGAGGATTGACACTGGTGCAGCTTTGCCTGAAGCATTGATCTCAACTGCACAGATGAATACATTGATGGCAGGAAAGACTTCAGAGACTTCTCTCCTTGATGAAAGATCCCTGTTAACTTGTGTAGTTCGTACAATCCCAGCAGGCGGGAAGATTCAGATCAGTTCAACGGTAATGAGTTTCAATTAAAAACTTGTCAGCCATTATAGATAGTATGGAATTTGCTACATGCCCAAACTTATTTTTGATTTGGCATCTTTGGTAATTTGTGACAAGTACAGCTACCAAATAGGCTTGGCAAAATGCTTGCACCTTTACAATGGCATGATTACAAGAAACAATATGGAAAGCTTGATGACTTTGTGGCCAGCCACCCAGAAGTGAGTTTCTTGGAAGTTTAATTTATATGTTTAAATATATCGCATAGGACATATCTCTTAGAACCCCATATTCTTTATTGCAGTTATTTGTCATTGAGGGTGACTATATTCAGCTTCGAGAAGGAGCGCAAGAAATGATAGCAGCTACAGCAGCTGTTGCTAAAGTTGCTGCAGCAGCTGCAGCATCTGCTCCTTTCTCCTCGTTTTTGCCTTCTGTTGCTGTTACTCCAATGGCACAATCTCGGCTGAAGAAGATTCCTTCAATTGATTCCAACTCCGTGATTCAGAATCACCATCTTAATGGTGTTAGTTTCGGTATGGCTGGAGGTCTCTCAAATGTAAAGATTTTAAGCAAATCTAGAGATCCATATGAACTAAATGGAGCAAATTTTGAGAGATCAAATGTGGTAAATAATCAAAGCAAGGGCTCAACTAAAGGAAGGCCTAATTTTGTTGGAAAACAACAAGGCAGGTATGGCTCCAACCCTTCAAAAGCCTACAGCCTACCGTATCTTAATATCTTAGTATATACTTGTTTCTATGGTTTAATGTTTATGCTTTGGCAGGGGAACTGGTGCTGCATTAGCCTCCCGCAGATAGTAAGTAGAGTTATTTATTATAAAAATTTGGCTGTTAATTTTTAGTTTGGGTTGCATGCTTTTGAATGACATTTTATCTGACTTTTGAATAAGATATTTTATTATAACTGCCTGCTATTATTTGGTTATTAGGCTATTGTCCTTGCCTAGTAGCCTTTCCTTGAGTGTGATGCTAACATATCATACTTAACACCTTTTAACATTTGAGTAATTGGGTTAGCATTAGCTTGTTCAGGGTCCTCACCATCTGTGACCAACTAATTTTTATAAGCTTCTGGTGGTTTTATTCCTAGAATTTAAGGTTTAAAGCAACATGTGATCAACCAATGTCGGAACATTTCTTTTTTTTTTTTTTTTTTTTTTTTTTTTTNATTTATTTTTTTTTTTTTTTTTTTTTTTTTTATGGATTTGAAATGGATAAACTCAATTTTCTGGCTTCTACTTGTTTTCCTCTGCGTTTGGTATAGAGGAGATGTGAAGTTATGATTTTTAGTTGACATGGGAATAATAGTTTGGCAATTATTTTTACTTTATGGGTTTTGATGCTTGATTTATTGGGTTTGATCAGCACACATGTTAATTACATTGTAACTGCTTGGTGTAATCGTTCTGATCATATTTTATTTTGGCAGGATATATGGATGGACCCACACGGATAAGTTATGGTTATGGAGGTGGATCATTGCCGATCTGAGAATATTTTAGAATGAGTTGTGGTAGAATTCCTATCAGATTGGAACTGCCAGCAATTTTTTGCATATTGTATGATTCTCAGATGGAAATTGCTTGCTGATTTTATTTTCTTTTTTCATTGTTTTTGCTCCCTGCTCTGTTGGAAAATTATCTGATTTACTGTGTTTTCATTTACTTAAGATGGCAGTCATCTTGCGGTGATATTCTTGCACACAGTTGCATCGTAGTTGTTTGTTTGCTGAGTTTTCATTGTTTGGCAATCTTGATTTTCTGAATTAGCTAAAGCTAAGCTCTCCACTTCGGTTGGACTGGCAAACTTTTCGCTGATGCTCAAGTTTGCGGCAATTTTACTATGCTAACCAGGGTTAGATCAATGGCATAACTTTTTTTTTTAAATGCAATTTCCAAAACCATTGAATTATGGCGTTTTAAAATGTCCAAGCATTTATAATTTGTATGATGCATTTAGTATATACATTAGAATTGGAGTGACTTTATGTATATAAAGTCTATATTTTATCTGATATTACATCAATAATTGTAATATAAATATATAAAAATTAAAATAATAAAGTTTGATATTATAATCGAAATATAAAGTTGAGTTTTAAAAATAATGTTAAACAAAAGGAAAAGTGGTTTCACGTGCCTTTCAGACTAGCGAGGCTGTGAATTGGAATTCTATGTAATTGATTTTGCCGAACATATTGACTGGTCAAAGCAGTAAGAGAAGACCTGAGTATTGCTGAAGAAAATGTCAGTTGTGGTCCCCCACGTACAAAGATGTGTGTCAGTCAGGATATAACTGTTACATGCCCTGCCATTGATGAAAAGAGGGTTATTTAATTAAATAAACTCTTCTCACGGAAATTAATATGGCTTTGCAATTATCTTATCATAAATCTCCACTTATATCATACAATTAGGTGTAAAGTTTTCGTGTCATGTGATTATATTTATTTAATATTATTTTTTTTAATTAAATAAAAAATAGAGTTATAAAATAGATAAGGAAATGATAAAATCAGACAGACTGAGGCAAGGATATCTCGCTCTCTTCAAGGAGATTCAAGCCCTCTATGGTTGACAAAACCTAGAACCCAGTACAGCAGTTTTCTCTCAATGACTTGTCTTCTCCAGGATACAACAGCCTAACTATTCATCGTATAACTCAAACAAACTTTGTACAAATAGTGAAGCTCAAAGCTATACCAAAAGAACACCCTTCTTTACCCAAAAATTTTTGAAATAAAAGTGAATGAAAATGTAAAATAATTATGAATGTTGTTGTTTTTTAAGAATTACAAGGATGGTCCTATTTATAAGAGAAAATAAGTCATTCAAAATAAATATATGTCATAATAACATGGAGGTTACATGACTTTATACGTTCATCTTCCATTCATCCTCTATTTTTAACTCACATTAAAACCTTTAACCTCTTCACTTTTCACTTCCTAACTTAAAAAAACCTTCAAATCCTTAAATAACCTATTAAAAGAGATTTANTAAATGAATTAAATATTAAAAGTTATTGAAATTACCTTCAAATAAAACCTACTTGTCAAAAATCTAAAGCCAAAAAAATCCTACTTAGTCATCCTACATGTCAACTATACAGGCTCATGCTTCAGAATTATATAGATAGATAGATAGATATCAATTTCTATGAGTATTGCTTTCAGTTATGAAATTTAACTTGAAATAAGTTTATACGATTAATTACTTTAAAGCATGAAATCACTTAAAATGTGATGTAAAGTAATTGTGAAACTCCACAAAAAAAAAAAAAAGCAATTAAAATTTCAAGGATCGTGAAACGAATGGTATAGTCTTGGAACTATATAATATTTAAAAATATAAAATATAAAATTTTGGTTGTTTTTTTAAATATTTATAATTTTGATTTTTTTAACACCCCTAAATAATTTAAAGAAAATTTTTAAAAAATCTAAATTAAAAAAATAATTTAAAAGTGATCATGTTTAAGATGAATATTCTATTTAAATAGTGGATTATGATCATTATATCTATATTTATTTTAAAACATGATCACTTTCGAATAATCATCCTATTTAGATATCTGATTGTGATCATGATGAGACAAGCAAAGTTTATCCCGCGTGCACCAATTTCCATTGCAGTTTTTTTTGCCAGATAAAACACCAATCAACTCCAACATTCTATATAATTGTCGATAACAATGGCTATCCATTGCCATTCTGTAAACAAGAATTCCGATATTGCGACTGAGAAAAAGTTGAATACCGACAGGAGGCACAATCCAAAACCTATTCAAGGTAATTAGCTTCAAAGAGAAGTGTAATTAGATAGTTAAAAGAAAGCAGAACTTGACAAAGTTTCACATGATATAAACATCATGGAATATCCCACAATTAGACTGGTCAGCGGTTAGTGAACTTTAAGCTTCAGTATTTCCACTGTTATATCTAGATACTGACCTCCCAAGGCCATCTCCAGCTCCAGCCTCCATGAAATCTGACTCCATTCCTTGCATGTTTGTAAAACTGCTTCTGGGTTCAGTTTGCATGGCTTGATACATGCCACTAGAGGTCCCAGGTCGCATGCCCATTTGGCCTTGGATGAGTTGCTGCTGTTGTACATAAGGTAACTGATGTTGTTGTTGCTGCTGCTGATTATTCAAAGGAAAAGGCGACTTCAAAGCTGAAAAACCTTGGTGTCCAGAGATTGCAGCCTGAGAAGGGTGCATGTAATGCTCTTGTTGCTCTGAAGACTGTGCGGGCATCTGCAAGTTTTACTTTATCAGTAAGTTCAGGATGGGCAAAGCAGCAATGCACGGGTGCTTATGCACACACAAATAAAGGTTTTGAAAGAGCAGTTAGCCAACAGACCTGAGAAGCGATTCTTGGTGCTTGAGGTTGAGCATCGGCTATCCTGGCTAGAAACATCAAGTTATTTTGCAGCCGTGTTTGGTACCTGACTCTTTTAAAATTTCATGTGTTGGTCAAAAATGTTATATACACTATGCAAAACCATAAGATCATCACCCAGCATTAAACACTATAAGCAAAAGTCATCTGTCATTCTTTCTTAATGTGGAAACATTAACAAGGCCAAGAAAGAAAAAAAGACACTATTGATACCATATAATCACCACGAAGTACTCAGTTCCAGTTCCAATTGTTATGCAAATCACTTTGAAAATATATTAAGAATTTCATAAGGATGAGATCCTCATAACATCCATATAGGGAGGCCAAACTAGGATGAAGATAATGAATTGAAAGCACCAAATTATAATATATAGGAGACTTAAAACCTTTTATAAGCAATTTTTTCTTCAAAATATGCTTTGTTGTCTCCCAATTGTTCTAGTGGTTTTGGCTACTTAAAACTCTTATACACCAGTTTCAAAACTCCATATTAGCTCTCAAGGAAGAAGAAATTGTGTTCTGTAAAGATTTTTCTAAACATTAAAACAACAGTAAGAAGATCTTAGTTGTGGCAATTGTAAGCAAGAAAGTAAGACTTTCAATGCTACTTAAAACTCTTATACACCAGTTTCAAAACTCCATATTAGCTCTCAAGGAAGAAGAAATTGTGTGCCGTAAAGATTTTTATAAACATTAAAACGACCGTAAGAAGATCTTAGTTGTGGCAATGTAAGCAAGAAAATAAGATAATTCTATCTTTTTATTTTTTATTTTATCATTCTAATTCCATTATGGCCAACTAATCTTATAGACTTTCCATGCACATCAGTTTTTCTCAATTCTTAGCTCCCATTATGTACTAAGGTTTTGATAATAATAACAGGACCAAACTTGTATATTTGAAGTAACAATGAGGTGAGAAGTGATCTGAAAAATCTATGATTACCAAATTGAAGATTTCTTATAATAAGGCTTCCACTTGAATTAAGAATATTTATCCTTTTAAACTCTCTAGAATGAGAAGACAGTAACCATTCACAGTATGCAATAGGCATATTAATTAGGTTAGGAGACAAGTAATAGACCGATGATCCCTCAAATGCACAAACAGATATTATTTCCCAGCAAGTTCCGACAAAGTGATCATAGATGAACAATCTTCCACCCTGATCCACAAAAAGAATATAAGTACTATGAAAATTTTTCCATTCCAAGTGACAAGTTTTTCTATGTGGCACTGGCACACAAATGATGAGCTGATGTATTAATATCAAATGGGATAACACACCATTACCCGAGATGAAAAATTTGAGATAAGACTTAAGATTACTCGAGATGAAAAATTTGAGATAAGACTTAAGATGTGTAAAATAAATCTACACAAAAAAGATAGCACACAATAAGAAAAAGTATAAGAAAAGTAATAATAATTACAATAATACACTTAGGAGTGGGAATCAACCTCCAAGTCTCCAAGTTCAGCTCTCAGAAAAAATCTTAAAAATAATGGAGATGAATGCATTTGGGGCTGCGGGGCAACTTTTTGTCAAAATGAAGGAAACAAAAACAAAAAGTATAGTTAATTGTCACTCACAAGTTACCCTCAGCTGACTTTCCCAGGTTTTTACTCTCCAGTATAGCCATGATCAACTGTTTGTTCTCATCCAGGTACTGCATCAAGCATAAAACATTATACATACCAGAATTACACAGAAAAAAGAAAAAAAGGAATCTTCCTACTTTAACTCCATTTTTCCATCCTGCAATTCACATCCCTGATTCAATTCATAACCTGAAGGACAAATCACAAATTTTAATTGAATTTCAGACAACAACCCACCAAAGGAAGCTCATTTTTCAGGTTTTCCAAGATTTGCAGACATAGTCTAACCCATAAAACAAGATGGCAGTTTTCATTATGATAAAACATAAACAAACAAATAAACAAGTAAAAACACAAAAACTCCACAATAAAAAATGTCATTTTCCTTGAACCAAGTGAGATCAACATCATGACCCACCAATAATATTTAATCAAATAAGAATCAAGGTGTTGTATTACAATGCAAGTAAAAAAACCCATGATAAAACATGAACTTGAGCTGCATGTACACATAAATCAAATAATATTATTAACAAACAAATACTAATAATAAAAAATGGGTTTTCTTTTAATATATACCTTTTGAATCTGTTCAGTAGTGACATCCATTGGAGAAGTGAACATCTCAGCTGGCTGCTGCATTTTTTTTTTTTTTTCCCTTTTGTGGCACTTTCACTCTAACGTCACTGGACTAGCCTCCCAGGTGACACGCTCGCACAGCTGTTATGTGCTCAAACTCATATGGCCAAAAGCGTGAGAGAATTTTTTTATTTTTTATTTTTTAAAAAATAACCCAAGAGATTTTCTCCGTTTAGAGTTTAGACGTTCAATAATATTTAGAAAACTATAAATAATAGTTTGAATAGACAGAAATACCCTTTCACGTCTTTCTTAGAGGATGATTGTGTAAAGCCGCTATATTTGGTGTTTGATTGGGTGATAGGTCCCTTTATTTTATTTTTTTTAATTAAGGGATATGATATATATTTACACTTAAAAAATTGTATAATATTTTTAAATTATATTTTATCATAAATATTATTATTTGATTTTTTTTTTAATCAATGATCAAATTTTGTCTCACAATTTTTTCAATTTTCTAGCTTCAAGACACTGATTAGATGTGAACATCTGTATTACGGTGAGAGATTCCACTCTCATGATCCGGATTGATGTACATACACAATGTGTGGAAGACTTTTTCTATGTTGACATGGTACAATTTATGCATTCTACACTTTTTGATTTTTAATAATTATCAATTTTTGAAGAAAATATTATAAAAAATAAATAAATAAATGAAGTCAACGACTCAACTATCATGCATGAGTTTGTATGTACGAGTATGAGGTAAATTTGCTTACTTTTGTTTGGAAACGATAAGGAAACGAGGTCGTTTAGGATAAGACATGCGTTCATGTGAGCTATACGGCATCGTTTTGAGAAAGGAAAAGAGTTGCAAGCATCAAAACGGACAGACGGAAGAAGAAGAGAAGAGGAAGGAGGAGAATATGGGTTACGTATTGAGAGTGAGACTGGCATCATTCTTCGCAGGGGCCGCAACGGCGTCGGCGTTGGGTCTCTACGTCCTTTACCAGGACTACAAAGTTGCCCATCAAGCCATCTCTCATCAGGTACTTCTTTCAATTCTTTCCTATATATATATATATATATTAATTTTTAACTTATGGGTATCTTTGAATTTCAATTGAAACTGTTTGATTCATCGTAAAATGTGAGCATTTCCTAGAAATATTTAAGTTGATTTTGTTATATCTCCATAACCCACTTTGTAATTTAGAAATTTGAATTTTGTGGATTGTAGAAAGTAATTTTGCTAATGGGTTTGTGTTGCATTTGCAATTTCAATGGCTGGTCGCTTTGGTGTCAATGGTTTTCTATTAGATTTTCAATTGCCTAAAGTGTAGCAAGATATTGAATGATTCATTTGCATTTGATATCTGAAGTGGGAATCGAAGGATGTGGTTAAGTAATAGTGTATTTTTCGTATAAACGGTATGGGATTGGTGCTCGGTGGTGCATATGATCAGGGAGGAATATTGTTTGATGAAAGGTAAAGAGGGGAAATATGTGTTGGATGAGTAGGATTAAGAAAACGAAATTGAAAAAATGCTACCGTGGTTTATAGGAGGTTTTTTTATTCATTTTTTGCAACCTTACCGCAATGTCTAGGAGGAATTGTCTAACAATCGACTATGTTTTATATTCTCTATTAAAATTCTATTAAGTGAACTTCAAGTTCCTTGATCCTGTTCGGTTAGTGATTGTTTTAGTCGTTTCCCTACCCATTTTGATCTTCATTGATTCATTGACTTTAGGTTTATTAGTCCCTTATTCTGGCCCATCCATCCTACTTATTTGCTATGACAGTATGCCTCATCTCATTCTATGATCTGATTTTTCTCAGAAGTAAAATTTATTAAGGGGC
>JANLJB010005585.1:0-15998 GCA_026212285.1 Bursera cuneata
GTCTTTATGTTACTTTCTGAAAGATGGGGGTGAATTTGTTACTTACGTTATACCTTGGGGGTGTCTATGTATTTACCCCCTAAAACAATGCAAATGGACTAATCAAGACCCTTACAAAAATTCAAAGTCTAATAAGAATGCTACAACGAAATAGACCCTAAACAACAACTTACATAATGAAAACAAATGAACTTTGAATTCACTTCGGGACGGACTTCCTTGTGGGCTTGAATCTTCACTTGGATAGATCATACACACTGTATGGTTGTCGTGGACTCATGCACACTATATGGCTGTCGTGGACTTGCTTGGGCTGGTTACTTGCTTGGCCGAGTCATGGGTAGGTTGAAAACTCCAATTTACTCGATTTAAATTCAGAGAGTCAACGGTTATTCTTTTCCTAAATTGACCAAAATAAAACTCCCATTTCGTTGCGTTTAAATTCAATAAGTTCAACAGAGTATAATTTCCAATCTTCTAGATTCGTTCTTCTCTGTATCCATTTTGTTCATTTGACTCTTGATTTCCCCTTTCCCTACTATTTTTGATAAACCACACTGAAGCTTGTTTGGTAAGAGCCATCTATATACAGAATTGGGCAACTACAAGTCTACAATAGTTGAACCGGACCATCTCCAAAGACCCAAATTGATTAACTTTTCTCTCGCTTGACAAAAAGAGAAAGAAAAATCGATCAACTTAGAAAGTAGTTAAATTATAATTTCATTGTGTTTAGATGACAATACATAACTCATACAGAGAATTGAATATTCAAAGGTAAAGAATATAGATATTGATGCGCTTAGAAGTTACAAACTGCATAATGTATGGTTTCTATATATCAGAAGGTCCTTCAAGACACCACAACAGTAGTAAGAAAAATCAAACGCGACACTTTCGTCTCCGAAACAACCTTTCAATACTTCTTATATTACAACTGGACCAAAGGGCCCTCGAGGTCGCTGAATTTCCGGCGGCACAGTGGGGGGCGGATCAATATTGGGCGGGGTAGATGGCGGTGGGATGATATCGGGAGGTGGGTCGGGTGCAGTGACGGAGCTTCTTTATGGCCAACAGGGGCCATGGCCCCCGAAGGAAAAAAAAAAAAAAATCACTGTTTTTATGCCAAAAAAGTTTTAAAAAAAAAAATTTTACCCCTTGCCCCCCCTCAAAAATTTTAGTTTTCCTTTTGGCCCCCCCAAAAATTTCTTCCAAGCTCCGTCACTGGTCGGGTGGAAGTTTATCAGGCGGCGGTGGGCGCTGTGTACCTGGTGGTGGCAAAGGATTATCAGGGGGTGAAGGCAAGGGCGGAAAGGGATAATCTGGTGCAGGGGGTGGCCTTGGTCCGAGTGGTGAAGGAGGATCAGGGACAGTGGTAATCTCTGGTGGAATAGGGTCTATTTGTATATCTGGAAGAATAGGCTCCGGGAACTCCGGTGGAACAGGGCTAGACGGATAGTCTGGCGCCTTAGAAGGGAACTCAGGTGGGGTTTTGCCTGGAAACTCAGGCGTACCAGAGGGATAGTTAGCAAGCAACAGGTCTACTGAAAGACGTATTTGGTTTCTTGCGTTTTCCAGGGTATTGGTCATCCTGTTCTGTGGCATAGCAAGTGAGAAAATCAGAGTTCCAGCTCTGGTTCTTGGCCTGCAAGATGGGCAAAAGGGGATGGCTTTTCTCATAAGGTTGGACGAGATTGAAGAAACGGTGTTGGCCATTTTTAACTTTAGACAAAGAAAGGCAAGAAAAATCTAGCAAATTATATATAATCCTGTAGTTACTATGCCTTATATACACTATAATCGAATAGTGACACGTAAATGCACGTGGCAGGGGAGATGACACCTGTATCTCATGCAGAAACTCATACTCTACATTTTCTGCCAACAATATAATACGTTACCTCGTTAACTTTTCCATCGATCTATTGTAAATTTTGTGTTCTAAACTAATCTGTGATTTTTATGTGTAAATGTGTGTGCGCGTAAACTATTGTGCATGACATCAATAAGAGATCTGTGATTGAGTTCGACTTTGGTTTGTACATATGATGCATGAATGCACTTACAAGTAAATCATGGTGTTATATGTGTTTTTGCAAATGATCTTCTTTTCTCATGAATCGATGAATACCTCGAAATATCTGGTGGATATATAGATTAGGCGCTAAATTGTTTTAAGGAGCTTTAAGCTAAAATCAATCCACTATCCACGGGTTTGTATATAATTAAATTCCACTAATATAAGTACATAACCCAAATCTCCACATTCAGGTTGGTATTTTGAAATCTTTAGATATTCGCATTAGTAAAATTGTTAAGGAACAGGTTAGATTAGTGAGTTCAGTAATAAGTAAAACTGTTTGCAGATTCGAGTTGTCCAACATCCATGTATAGCTCATAATCACATATACCCCCTTCAATGAAAAGGCCCCGTACGTAGTTATGACACTAACACTTACAAGAAGGAAATTACTTCGCACACTTTTTGTTAAGATTAATTGGTCCATAATACGATCCTAGCTATTTAAAATTACTCAAAAACAAATGAAGTAATTGTGGTAGTTAGATATCGGAAGGGACAGGTGGACGCGGCTGCGGTGGCAACTGCGGTGGCGGCACTCTATCTGCTGGAGCAGGAGGAGGGGCCTCATCGGGAGGCTTCGGTGATGGACAATGTGGCGGCTTTGTTGGGACGTCAGGGAGAGGCGGTGAAGGCATCGGTGGACAGGGAAATTCCGGGCCTCGGTTGGGGTCTGGTCCAAGCGGCGGAGGATCAGGCGTTGTGGTAGTCAGTTCAAGTGGAGTAAGAGGTCGCTCTTGAGCAGTCTTGGAGATCTCTTGCACCCCTTGTGGAGCACAATGTTTAAAATTGGATTCTGGCGCTGAATCTACCTCATGCAGGCTTATGCTTGGTGATCCTGTTGGGCTAGATGATGGACGGTGAGACTGAGTTGGGAATAGAAATGAGAAACTTGCATGGTTTTCTGAGGACGTTATTTTCTGTGAAATTGCAGCATTTGAAGGCAAGAACAGATTGAACAATGGACAGTTTATGGTGGCTGAATTGAATGAACCAAAGGCTTTCTTCATTTAGGTTGGATGAGACTGCAGAGTAAAGCTGGTATTAATTACATAAACTTATCATACAACTTGTACGTGTATGCATGGAATGAGTGACACGTGTATATACGTGGCAGTGGGGATGATGTATGTGCCATTTACTTATTTCTATCAATTTGACACGTAGGCTTTACATGCCCTCTAGAGTACAAATGACTATGAATGACGTCAAGATGATGTCGATTTCTTTTTTTTGATAATTTAATTTGGATAATTAATTCTGCAAATAGATTGAAGTGGCTTTAATAAAATTTACATCGAGATGAACATTATAGAGAGAAGTCAAATACAAAAGATTTTGGACTCGAGAAATCATAAAAAATAAAAAAAATTGAACCGACATTTTAGTCTTGGATTACTGTACATCATTGCATTATGTGTAGACTTAAAATATTATTTCTTTCTAAGGTGGCTTCCATAGTGAAAGTTAAATCATCATTTTTCATCTAAATCAATCAAACTTTTTATTTATTTCCATTGCTTTTTCTTCTTAATTATGACTATTGATCACCCAAATATTTGAAAAAAAAAATTCACTTTTCTTTAAATATTAAAAAACACTTCCTTATGAGAATGATGTTTATAATAATTATTAATAAAAGTATTATTTTTTTTATTAAAAAAAAAAAGAGAAACTTCTAAAAGGTTCTTTTTCCTTTGGCTTTGGATAACCTTGATTTATGTATTGATGTAGTGATGTCCTGAGTTGTACCATTCCAAGTTGTTGTGAATACTTTATCTCTCACTTTGTATTCGAGGCTATGGCATCCCATACGTTGGGAATGACGTGGAATTTTATCCTTCAATTCATATTTTATTTTATAATCCAAAAAACTCTTCTCTAAATATTTCTATATCTTTTATTTTCATATTTATATATAGAGAATTGGGCAAGTTGCCTCCCAAACACGCCATTATATTATATTATAATAGTTAATATGAAACTAAGAGAAGGTTGGAATTTTCTTGAAGTACTCCCCATGAACAAGATTCATGAAATATAATTTAAGTTTGTGATAAAAAGTCCGTTTTTTAAAATGACAACGTGAGCACATAAGGACATGAAGGCACCCACGCTGTCATCTACTGGAAGCAAGCCAAGTAGCCAACCAACCAACTTGGAAAAAACAAGGTTAGACATCAAAAAGATACGTAGAACCTGTTGTAGGGAAACAGCACAATCACGGCCCAAAAGTTCTTAAGAGCTCTCACGCGCTAATTCCTTTTACATGCACAGCGTGTTTCACACTTCTGAGAGACACTAGAGACAAGAAAACGACGTCCCACCTTTGTAGTGGACTTCCATGTGTCGAGCACCGTGACGCCACCGCTGCTTCACCACCCTCCTCCTCAGCGACTCAGCCTCACACTCTATTTTTGCCAACTTCAATTGAGTTTTCAACTTTTCCAACTTTTTGTAAGTCTTTCTCAAGGTGATTTTTTTTTTTTAATTTAAAGAATTTAACATATAGACCAAAATTAAAGAGACCATTAAAAATAATTGGCACCTATAAAANTCTATTTTTGCCAACTTCAATTGAGTTTTCAACTTTTCCAACTTTTTGTAAGTCTTTCTCAAGGTGATTTTTTTTTTTTTAATTTAAAGAATTTAACATATAGACCAAAATTAAAGAGACCATTAAAAATAATTGGCACCTATAAAATTTTGATACTATTGACCTTTTACTTAATATTTGACATATCTGGCATAAGACATTCGATAATTAATAATATTCAAGCTAATGTTAGACTGTTGTCAATTATCACATATTCAACAATCAATAACATCTAATAGCGTATGATAATATCTCTATTGAGTATTGATGATAGATAAGTTAATGAGATCAAAAAAAAATTTTAAATAGGATTATTTTATAATGAAATCCCTTAATTTTGATCATTTTTTAAATAACTTTTGTTATTAATTTGAATTTTTTTCATATGTATAAATCGTTCACTATTATTTTACAATACATTTTAAGATATATGCTAGCTAAGTTAATGAAAATATCCTTAATTTAAATATTACTAGTTAAATAAGATTATCTATTACATAATTTAAAAATATGACTTCATGATAATACTAAAACATAGGATTCGTTTATGAATTTGGTGCTTCTGCTTTTTACAATTTTATTTTATAGTATATTTTAAAAATAGTAATGATTATGATTTCTTTATATGAACGTGTTTGATTGTGAATTTATAAAATAATATTTAAAGCATAAAAACTAATATTATGCTTTTAGATTAGGAATCCTAAATATGAAGTTATAAAAAAAAATTGAAATGTTTTACAATAATTGTGATGAATTTTTAAAATATATTAAAAGTATTTATGTAATTAGAATTTTAAAAATAAAAAATAAGTGTCAGATTGTCGTTGGATGCGTTCGACGCCATTCACTTGAATGTCATTACAGTGCCTTGACGATTGATGCCGGTGGCCAACAGAAGACCGTCTAATAATATGAGAAATATATATTTATAACATTAAATTTAAATTATAATATAAACTTGTTATATAGAATGAGTACCAATACATTTGTAAAAGGTAGTAAGGATAAAAATATAGGGGCTGGTATGGATAGAGTTACAAGTGAAGGTGGGCTTGGTGGCCGCGGGTAAAGCACCACGCACCGTACGGCGAGCGTGGATTAAGGGATTTGAGGACAAAAAAGCAGAGGCAGTCGCAGAGACTGGAGAGACAAAAAAGACACAGAAAATGAGAGAGAGAAAAGACTAGCTGCTTTGCTACAACACAACAAAACCAAACCAAACCAAACAAAACACAACGAAACAAAACAAGAAAGAATAAAAATAAAATGAAAATAAAGTTCTACTTTTAACATTCACACCATTCGTTCAAAAGTTTCAAGCCAAAAACCCTTTCTTGTTCTCTGTTTTTCTGTACTTCGCAACAGTTCAACAGATTGTGTTTAGATCCGTCTCTTCTCAAAAGGGTTTTTGTTTTTCCTTCCCAACTGGAGAGTTAACAGTTGTTTTTTCTTGGGGTCCATCAAGATTTCATCCGGGTCATCCTTGTTTTCTTCTTTTTTTCTGATATACATATAAAAATTTTTACTTTCATCATATTATCCAACGTTGCTTTTTTTTTTTTTTTGGGAATTTTTGTTTTTCTTTTTGTTTTTTGTTTTCGAAATTCGTNTTTTTTTTTTTTTTTTTGGGAATTTTTGTTTTTCTTTTTGTTTTTTGTTTTCGAAATTCGTATATTGAGAGATGCAATCCGAGAGGTCGGATTCCGGAGTTCCGATACCTCAGAGAACTCTGTCTTTGGTGGCTAGTGATGCTAGAGGCAAGCATAGACTACAAGCTGAACTTAAACGCCTCGAGCAAGAAGCTAGATTCTTAGAGGTTAGTTTCTTCTTTAATGTTTCATTTTTGTTCTTCTTGGTTGTGTTTGCATATGAATGAGAAACGGTAATCTTAAAGTGGATTATGGTATGAATAACCTGGTGCATTGTTCATGATGGAAGAGGAAAAAGGATTTTTTTTGGTTGTTTTTGGGATATCAAAGTTGGAGTTGCAATTTATGGGTTCTTAGATGTTTATAGAATAGATATGGGAATTTGTTTAGTATTTCATTTCTTTTTGAGAAATGGCTAGTCTGATGAATTTGTCGAAACTTGGAAGATGCATGTGGAGTTTGGGGAAGTTTATTATTAGTTTATTATCTGTTTGTCGTCATTAGCTAAGTTTGTTCTTATTTGATTGATCAGTTGTTCTTTTTTTTGATATCATGTTGTTGCCTGAGAATAAGGGAACTCTATATAGACCCCATTATGTCATGTTGTGTGACTCTATTGGATTTGATTGATTATGCTTTGAGAGTTTGGGGGGTTGTTTCATAAATTTGAGTTTTTCTTTCCACAAATGAATTTTTAATATTTGGCTTTCTTCCTCGTAACAAATCGTTTGAAGTTTGCGTAGATCATATCTGGTTAGGTCTGCTGATACTGTTCTGTAGTGTGCAAGGGAAGATAGATAAACAGTTGTTGTTTCAGTCACCACTTTTCGTTGCTCTTTATCCAACAAGAGGAAGCTCGATATGTTTTGCAGTAGAAAGACCATTTTGAAAGTAATCTGCACTTCCACTTACTAAGTATTGATTTACGATAGTCTTTACAAGGGAACCCTGATTTTTTAATTGAATTAATTGTTTAAAGTACCCCAGTTTCAAATTGACGAGCACCTTTTCCTGTTACAGTCAAACAAAGAATGCTTTAGTATGCCCTTTTAGTTGTTAACTCTTGTATTGATTCAATTGCTTTGAACTTGAAGGCCCCTAAATTTGTCTTTTATCATGTATGTCCTGGCTTTTTTTTTTTTTTTGAATAGGATTCCTCACTTTTCATGATCCTTTGTGACAATCATAACTTTGAATTCAGTCAACATGTATTAACCCTCCAACGAGATGGAAGAACTAGTGCTGGCTGGGGTCAGAAAAGTATAACTATTTTGCTTTTACCCCAACAGACTTCATCACCGCAGCATGTCAAATTCTTTTTCATGCTTATCCAAGCATTGTTTAGATGTAGCTGTCTGCTCTTATTTCAACCTGAACTGTAATCACACCCACATTCATCTTTCAAGTTATAGAAGAGATGATCCGGAGGAGGAGTTCAACATCTATTTGAGGGTGGTAATCTGGAACGGTGAACAGCTTCCTTTCCTTACCTATCTCATTCATTTCCCTTTTCAGATAGATTTTTAATTCCATTAATGGGTTGTCCTGTCTTTCATGAGACCATTCAGTCAATACTGATATTAAGCCATAGAGTTTCTCTTGCTAAATTTATATGATAATGGGTTTCAGTATTAGATCTCCCTCTACTTGTGTATTTGCAGACACTTGAGACTGTGTCCTCTGCCTTAGGTTGGTAGATATCATGCTTGATAGCATTAGATGATTGAATTCGATCTTCTGTCAAGGGAAAGGTGGTTAGGTTGCCATATCATGATGGTTGAAACTTGGAGAGGGTTTTGACTCAATTTTCTCCTGGGATAGGTCGGCACTCTACATTGAGAGAGTAAGGTCAGTGTGTCATCTTGTTCTCATGGATCTATAGGACTGGTTGACTATCAAAGTTAAATTACAAGTGAAATGAGTGCCATTACTTATAGTGAATTGCTTTTTTCTAGATTAGGTTCAATATGGTTGCTAGTGAAGACCATTGGTTTTCTCTAGTGCCCAGGAATGTCTAATTGTTTGCTTATTTAGGTGACATCCCTTTGCATTTGAACTTTTGAGTGACGCGCAGCTAGAAAGGAAACAAAACAGTTCTTTTCTTTCCATGTTGTGTTGGAACTCCATAACTACTGTTTTGATCTTTCTCTAGAAAACTCACTTCATGTTGGTAGAGAGTAGTGATTTGTTTTCTTAAAACTTTTTTTTCCTGGAACTAAAAACAATCACGGTGTCCTAAAAAAGTGAACTTATGGAACAGGTAAGACATATCTGGTGAAACACAGACTGGTTGGATCAGAACCATCTAGCCCACATTTCAATCCAATGAAAAGGCCATCATAACAAGCCATATAGATTCGTTTTTGTATACTCAGAATCACGTAATTTCCCCAGTGCTGTCTTCCCAGTCTGTTTTCTATGTTCATAACAGGGTCAGTGACCCTGTTGTTGGATAAGGAGAAATTTCACTATTCATATGTTAATTGGATCTCTAAATGAAATTTCAATTTTCTTTAATTTTTCTGAGGGAACTTCCTCAAAAATATCAGTTTGTGTTTGCTTTCCAAAATACTATCCAGATTGAGGAAATGAATGCACTTCAACCAATCTGTGATTGTATTATGTGTTTCTTCGTTGTCCAATTTCAGTTATTATACATGGAGCCTCTTTGAATGGTTTTATGTTGCATTTACCTCCTATGTTGTCAGTCATTGAGTTTTATTGTGAAATAGGTTTTTGTTAAGTATAGCCATAGTATTCTGATACCCGAAAGGTGCATAGTATCCATGGGCATTATGCAAAATATGAGATAGTCCTGGCAGTCTTCATTGGCTGAATTTCCATTGGTTGTACGTTTGTTTTTCTTTTATTTTCAATATTAGATCAGGAGAATTCTTTCTTCTTAGAACGAATTGATATACCGTCCTTGATGATTAATTAGTAGAAGAAGTAGCAGAATAATTTTTAACTGACTTTATCATGCAGGAAGAGCTGGAGCAGGTTGATAAGATGGAAAAGGCCTCAGCTGCATGTAAGGAGTAAGTATGACCATAAAAAATCATACATTTGAATTATTCAATTTGTTGTTCACCAGAAACTTGCAAGCTAATTTTTGTTTTCTCTGCACCAGAATGCTAAGTAATGTGGAAACGAGACCAGATCCCCTACTCCCAGTGTATTTAACTTTAAAATCCTTTCTTGGCATTGTTTCCTTGGTTTAATTATAGTCCCTTTGACAATTTCTGAAATTTCCTTTCATCCTGCTTTGACAGAACACATGGTCCTCTGAATCCAATATGGGATCGTTGGTTTGAAGGACCCCAAGAGTCAAAGCGTTGCAAATGTTGGATTCTGTGATGATTACTGCTGATTTCAAGCGATTGTTTGCTTATCATTCATACGCTGAGGCTCCACATTACAAGTTATAGCTTTAAATTATGTCATTGGGAAATGTTTAATGAAATGCTTCATTGTGCATAAGATTACAATTTTTTCTTAGAAGCTCTTTTGTTTTTGGCGAATCATCAATGAAATGCTTCATTTTGTGGTTGATGACAATTTAATAGCAGCTGTGGATAAACATGATAATATTTTCAGGCAAATCAAAATGAAAAAGAGAATATACAAGTTCTTAACACGTACAAATAAGTTTACAAAAGATGCTACTTTTTCGCACATCCTTGAAGCCCAAGAATATGCGAGAAAAGAAAAGCGTCAATTTGCAATACATGAGAAATTTTCAGTACAAATCAAATGTGAAACAATCAGCAGATTTATCAAGAAAGGCTCTCAAAGAGTTACATATTACAGAAAACAGGCTTCTATCTTAAGCATCCTTGAATCTCATGCATAAGTGAATAATGAACCTTCTCCTGGGCAAAATTTTCTGCTTCTTCAACTTGGGGATTTTCCTGTCACCCGCTGGCTAATCCACTCTAGACCATCAAACAACCCATCTCCAGTAAGTGCACTGCAGGCTTGAATGTGCCAATCATGATTCTTGATGCTGTGTAGCGAAAGGGCATCAGTGATTTCAGCAGGGGTCATGGCGTCCTTGAGGTCCTGTTTATTTGCAAATATAAGGACAACAGAATGTTGTAGGTCATCATGTCCAAGAAGCCTAAAGAGTTCATCCTTCATAATAGAAATCCTGGCTCTATCAGTGCTGTCTATAACCACAATAACAGCATGAGTTCCACGATAGTATGTTGCCCATGATGTCCTCAGTCTTTCTTGTCCACCAACATCCCAGGCCTGATACACAACATGACAAATATAAATGCATCGGCACTATGTTTCAAATGAAATATGTGTGCACATATATATATGTACACATACATATAAAAAATTACTCAGCTCAGCATAAGCAAGCCAAATCTTCCCAGTCCTAGAAGCTACTGTATTCCAATTCAATTACTTAAACAATAATACGCTTCACTGCACCATTATAAGGAAAATAACTTCCAGAAGAAATGAAAAGAAAGAAGGAGAAATTAATTAAACAAAAGTATTATTTAAAACGAGGAGTCATTTGTAAACTCAAGCAAGTATTGAGTTAACCAGCAAAATTTAATGACCAATCAATAGTCTAGATCCAACTAGCAAAAATCAAATAAATTCATCATCAAAGTATCTCCAATCATCCATTGTTGTTGCTACTAAATAAATAAATAAATCCATATAGACGCTAAGATGAAAATGGCGGATGTAATTCACATGAACTATGTCCATATATGAAGACTACAACTAATAATGTTTGATGCCGATAACAGATTGATCAGCATCCTAACTTTTGCCATAACTACTAAATTCAAGAAGTGTTATTGATTTCACTAATAAATCGCATCTATCTTAAGCCAAAACTTTATCACACAAGCCCCACATCTGATACCAGTGTGGCACTGCAAAAGTAGTTTTTATTATAATCTCTAAATTTTCCATCTACATCATACAGTTGGCTCACAAATCCATTAATAAGCCAAACTAATTTTATTGTCATGCATATACAGTAGAAGGCAAACCTCAAAGCACTTGCATTGGCAAATACAGATGATTTGTCTAGATGAAAATACCAAACAAGAATACAATTCTTGAATAATAATAATAACCTACGGAAGTGGCAAACATGCAAACTTAACATTCATAATATCTCATCCAATATTCAGCTCATCATAATCTGCCCAAAAGGGACACAGCTTATCCAACAGAATATGTTTAGTGGTTGAATATTATGAAGAATTCAATTACTCTTTCAATTATATGAAATAAAATAATATAAAAAGTAACAATCTGTTATCCAGACAAAGATTAAGCTCTAATCAGAAGTTTTCTGAAGGGAGAGTTAAGTTGCATCCCATCCAATCAAGAGACAGTAATCAGCACCAAATAAGTTCTAAAAGCAAAATTACAAGTCCCAAAAAACCTGACAAAGTGGAAAGCTACATCTGCCCTAACCTCTGCTATAACACACTAATTTCTTAAGACAACAGCTTCCATCATAGAGAGGCATTCATCTGTCAGCACTCAATTATATTCCCATTTATTCCGTCAAACTCACTATGATACTGGAATTAAAAGCTGAATCACAAGTCCCAATTAACCTGATAACAACCATTTAACTCTTTTTTTTAAGGTAACATATTGAACCGAACCATTTGTGTGAAATTAGAGTTCGTGGAAAAGGGTCATAAATGTCACTTCTGAAAGAATATTCAGTCATGTTGAATGGTTTTTAGCTTTCTAAACTCATTGGTTTATAATAAGGAAATATCAACAATCTCCCTTCCCTTCAGTGATTTTCATAATATAGATGTCCACAATGATCTTTTATCAAAAGTTTATACAGTATCAAAACAAAGAATATCTAGTTATAGCATCCCTAAAGGGGCATTCACATCCACACTTTTGTCTCCTTACTCCATCCACCACTTCAGTTGCCCAACACAAGAAATTCCTAAAGCATAAATTATAATCAATGACAAGTACTCTGTTGCATGCAATTGATTCAACAATTAGAGCAACCCAAAACTTAGCTTGGTCCATGATCAAGAAATCACATCCGAGATTCTCAAACACAAGCAAACCTAATGAAATAGACAGTTCAAGATTTCAACTTTCATTGAATATCCCTTACAACTATTCAATTACACAAAATAGCATAAAAAACATGATTGTTTTCTCTTTCACTCTATATCCAACGAATGATAAAATTATTACATTTAACAAATACCAAAGTATTGAGAATGTTAGCGCACCTCGAATCGAATGTTCTTATAAACAAGCTCTTCAACGTTGCTACCAACAGTAGGGTGAGTAGTTACAACCTCTCCCAAGTGTAACTTGTAAAGCGTCGTCGTTTTGCCAGCATTATCTAACCCTACAATCACAATCTTGTAATCCTTCCCCGGAAAGAACATGAACCAAAACTTCGATATCAATGCTCCCATTTTCTATCCCTTCAATACCTGAAATGATAATAATAATAATTAAAAAAAATCAAATTATTTCAATCTACCAATATCATTATATCGAATAAAATATTGAAAACCTAAAATTAAATAACTGAATGTCAATTAATCAATTTCCTTGTAAATTAAGGAATCACCAGGACACTAAAGACTAAATCGATTTGGTGAAGGATCTAACAGAAAAAAGATGATTCGTGAATAGAAAAAAAGAGGAACGGAGGGCTGTCATCGAACCTGGATGGAGGATACGATGGAAAGGACAGCGGTGATGGAGATGGAGGAATAAGAACGTAATTTAGAGAATTGCGATCGATATGAGATCTTCCGTCTGTATTGTGGAAATTTAATTTAATTAAATCTTGTAGTTTATAATTTGTAATATATAAAGTTTTGGGTGAGCAAAAGGGAAAGGAGTTCTCTTCTCCATTCCTTCCACGAAGGAAGAGAAAGTGAATTGCATTTCTGTCCCTGCCACGCTGGCGGATTACGTGTACGTAGGCCCACGTTCCGACTCTCAACTTTTTTTTTTTTTTTTTATTCTATATCTTTATAAATATGTTTTATTTCTTGTCATAGGTAAAATAAAGTTTTTAATTAATTCAAAATGTTTTTATAAACTATTCTATACAGATTCATATAATTACAAAATAATTAAAGGTTCGTTTAGTTTGAGCTTCAAAATCAAAATCAGAATCGGAATCGAAATGGGATATAATCGTAATCAAAATGGTTATTTATTTCTCGTGTTTGATTTAATATAGAATCAGAATTTGATTCCTGTAAAAGTTGTTTGGATTATAAAAGTTCAGAATTGGTATTAATATTAAAATTTTAAATTATTTCTATTGTAAAAGTATATAAAATTAATAATAATAATAAATATATATAATTGTTATCATAAAATATGAATTTTCATATTTCTTACACTTTATTTATTTATTTACCTTTTATAAAAAATATTATCATCTTTTTTAATTTATTAAATTTTTTTAAAATATTATAACCTTTTATTAATCTTTTTAAATATTATAACTTTTTTAACATATTATAAATTTTTGAATTTTTTACCTTTTTAAAATATTATAATAATTTATTAATCTTTTTAAAAATATTATAATTTTTTATTTTTAATTTATTACCTTTTAAAAAAATATTATAATTTTTTAATTTATTTATATTTTTTTAGATATTATAATATTTTTAATTAATTTATCTTTTAAAAAAATGATAACTTTTTTTAAATATAAAATAATAAAAAATATGTTTTTATTTTGATTCCAATAAGGAATCAAAATTGATTGACGAGAGATGTGAAAAATGACTGATTCATTTTACTAGGATAATAACATTCTTATTTTTTAATTTATTTTTTTTAATTAAACAACATGGATAGAAATATTCTATTCTCATTCTGGATATATTTTTGCCAAAACAAACTACCCTAAATGCATTAATTTCCATCAACCAACGCTACCAAACGGTACGCTTTTAATCCTATCAACCAAAGCTCTCAACAAGCTTGAATAAAATCTAGCAGTAGGCATCGTTATGGGATTTGATCGTGGGCAATAGACAAAGATCAAGCAGGCGTCGTTTGCTAGTTGGTGGTGGTCGCATCATCTGGTAGTGGGCGACAACGTGCGATTTGGTGGTGAGCATTGCTTGCGTCAGTTGGCAATGCTTGTGGGCGGATGCAGTGGTTGGGGGCGACTGAAGTTCCGCCGCGCGCAATAAAAGTTAACGACAGAAGCTCCTTAACAAGCCAAAAAATAATAATAATAAATAAAAAATAGGGGATTGTTTTACTATGTATTTGAAAACTATTTTGTTTCGTATATTTATTAAATTAAATTAATTATTAAAAATTTTGTTAAATGAAATATAGAGTAATTATCAATTACCACCCATATCTTTTGTTTAAATTTTACTCATCTCTTCTCAGGTCTTTCAGTTATATTTTTTATTAGTCAAATTTGTTGACCTTCATATTCCAAAAACTTTATCATTTTACCCCTATTAACAAATATAAAGAGAAGACTAATTTTTATAGAATAAAATTGAGTTAAATAACTAAATTATCCTTAAAATAAATACCAAAATTTCAACTAATGATAATATTATTATTTTCTCCTAAAATTCTTATCTTCCCTCTCAATCTTAAATTTATTTAAAAAATAAAAATATTAAATGCAATCTTTGTTACAATTACTTTCTATTGATTTGCTCTTTAAATCTGTTGAACTCATTTTACTTTAAGATTTTTAATAACCATGAAACATTTTTCTTCTCATTGTAATAAGAAAATATGTTCATTGTTTTTATTTATTTTAAAGTTTAATCACATATTTACCTTTTTAATATTTGTGCAATAAAAACATTGGTTAGATTAGAACCTAAATTTAAATTCTTAAGAACAATACTTCTATTTTGTTTCAGAATAAAGAAAAAATACGATGTTATTGATTTATATAATTTAATTATCTCATTAGTTATTTATGTGGTAAATTAAAATCCTGGTTACGCCCTTGCTGGAAAGTGGTTTATTTTTTTCTCTCCCATCTTAATGAATCATGACCGTGATGAAGTGCAATTATTTTTGTACTAGTTTGGTGGGAATTGAAGCATTTTTCTTTATGTTTGGATTGAATCAAGTCATTGCTATTTCTCAGCTANAGCTAGGATCCATTGATTACAAGAAAGTACGTAACCCATGTTTTTAAAGGTAAGAAATTCTACAAACTGGGAAATTAGCGTACATTAAAAAAAAATCTAGAGGGTTATCTTGAGTTAACTTAGATATTGTAAATGTACGTATTTTAATTTCTGTTTACTCTATCTGTCTATTTTTCTATTATATTTATTGTTGTAATAACTATTAATCACAACATTTTGTTTTCTTATAAGATAAAAATAAGATTACCTAGGAGAGGATTTAACTATATATATAATTAGCTACTGTAATTGATATATATATAAAACGAGTTATTTTTTTTCTATTTAAAAATTTAAGAAGACAAATAGAGGTATTACAAGAAGACATCTAAGAAGTATCAATTTGTCCTTTCATCCGTTTTTAATTAACGAAAAATGTAACTGAATAATCCGATAAAAGATTTTTTGAAAACTTAGGGATGATGAAAAAGAAAAAGTCTCATATGAGTGAAATTTAAATAAAATGTAGGGATAGTGATTGATAATTACTC
>JANLJB010005590.1:0-12804 GCA_026212285.1 Bursera cuneata
CCAGCAAGTCATAGTGATGTAGCCCATGAATCAATTCATTTACTGTGAAACGTTACGATGGTTTTTGTTATAGAGGCATCGGATCAGGATTGATATTCTTAAGGTTCTCTTCTCTTCCCTTAGGGGATGAAAATTGAGGTAATAATTGAAAGATGATGAAAGGAGAAGAAGCGAGAAAAGTGAAAAAGATACCTAAATTCAACTATTTGTACGTCCGTCCGTCCGTCCGTCCGTCCGTCCATAAGTATATGCATGTAGGCCATCAATTAAACAACACGTGAGGTCCACGTGGGTGGGTGGGTGTGGGGCGGGCTTGATGCCTATCCCATCCTATCGACATTTATTACAAGTGTGTAGGATGTCACCAAAACTTAGCGGGCCGGTGGCCGGTGGCCCCGCGCTTGCCCAATTTCTCTTTCTCGAGCACATTTATTGCGCTACTTAGGCTTTACTTCCAGTCTCCCAATGTGGTGAAACAAATAACATCACTTTCAAAAATTTTATGGGAAAATTTTATTTTTGAGCAAAGTCAGGGATATGTGATAAATAATTCACACTCTAAAAATATAATTTTTTCCTTAACAAATTATTTGAAAATATTTATTTTTTATTTTCCTGAAAAAAAAATTAATTTTGGACGTAAATTTGGGGAGATCTTCTATAAATGACTTTTTTTTTTTCTAAATTTAGATACATGATCCTTTTGGTCTAAAAATTAAGTTATCCAAATAGTGATCATCTTTTAACAAAAACAAGAACAATTTTACCTCTCTTGGTTCTTCATCTCAAAAGCTTGTACATGATAGAACCCTTTTTTTTTCACAAATAAACCCATCAACACTTCACTTAGTTAAGATTTGTTTAAATTTATTTGGAGACTTGCAAAAAAAATTGAGATGAGACTTCTCTTACTCTACTTATCAAAGATCTATTAAATTCAAATCTATGAATGTTGTTACATGCATTGAGCTTAGAAAGCAAAGAATGAGGCTAGNAAAAGTCATGTTGGTAATAGACTGATGCATTTAGAAGAGTCTTATTGCAAAAATAAAATATAGGTGTATAAATGTTGAAAACTGATACTCGACGGTGCTTGACATGTCTGTCCAGTGTGTGTGTCTAGATTTGTCAAGCATCGTGAAGCATTTTGATAGAGTTATAGTTTTACGTCTTTCGAGACATTGAATTTTTCTTTTTTTGGTCTTTCTGAGACATTTAAAATTGCTTCCTAACTGTAGGGATAGAATTGTAGCGTATTCTGTTGTATTACAATGACCATTTGGAAGATTCAATCAAATGTTGGTTATTTGTACTTTTGTGGAAGGCCATCAGTTACAATGACTTAGTTCGATTCATTTGCATGGAAATGGGTTGGGATTATGAGTTTAATGAAGATAATTCTTAGTGCCATATTCAATTCTATCGCCCGGTGGGGGGGCCNATCAAATGTTGGTTATTTGTACTTTTGTGGAAGGCCATCAGTTACAATGACTTAGTTCGATTCATTTGCATGGAAATGGTTTGGGATTATGAGTTTAATGAAGATAATTCTTAGTGCCATATTCAATTCTATCGGCCGCCCCCCCCACCCCCCTATGCCAATTCCTGTTGAGAATGATCGGCATATGACTTTTTGCATAGAAGAAAATATATCACGGCCCGGAATGTTCACACCAATAGATGTGACAACCAACCGATTGAACATAGTGATAATTTGAAGGAGCAACGCGGATCTCATCAGTCTTTGATTCATTTCAGTAAGTGAAAGTAACCAAGTTTGTGATACAACTCTTATATTCAATCAACAAGCAATACAGAATGAAGTTGGTATTGATTTTGATAAGCGTGGTGGGTTTCATCCGTGTTATGTACGAAGCTACCCACTGTGAATCAATTTGGAAAGTGTCAATCCGGGTTGTGGTGGTGATGACATTAGGATTACTAACCACCCTAAGTTTCGCCGCCTTGATAGCACATCAAAAATCATAACATAAACAAAGATGGTGACCAAGATTCTAAAAACCGATGGTGACGGCTATGATCATGATCCCAATTTTTTTAGTGGATGAGTTCAGTCCGATTTCTTCTAAGGAGGCTAACATTGACCCCACAAAATTTTGGCTAAAAATTGAATTTTCATCCTTCAACTCAACTTGAAAGTCCTACTTTTCACAATTTTCACTTTAAAAAGATGCAATGGAGTAAGTTTAAGAGATTATTGTATTCTATTGGGTGTTTGTAGACAAAAATCTATGTTTTTTAAGGTTGAAGACGTGTTATGGACAAGCATCGATTACTACGTCAAATTGTCGAATTCACGCTCGACATTTCATAAGTAGTTTTAGATCTGATATCTGATAGACATCTCAAAAGTTGTTAGCTATTTAACATCAAATATCTGACAACCAACACACTTGAGTTTCTTGTCAGATGTCTAGTGCAATATCAGAAGCATCGCGTTCTCGTCTTCAACCTCCATCGAAAACAACAAAAGCATCTATTTTTGCATTTAAAAAAAAAATCATCAATAAACACATTCTCAATTATTTAAAGAACTCCAAAAAAGTTATAATTATTAACTATTCAACTTTGATCAAAATCATGACTTTCTCCCTTTACATGTTTTTCTTATCTCAAAATCACATCTCTCACGCTCAATCTTACTCAAGTAAATTCATTTATTAAAATTGTTATTTGAACCAAATAAATTGATTTATTTAAAGTGTTGTTTAAGATATTAAATGAACACAAAATAAAATTTTGTTATTTATAAATATTTGATGATTCAATGAAGAATTTTTATTATTTAGATTGAGTATCATATTAAAGAATGAAGAATGTTATTTTGATTTATTGTTTTACATATTTAAATAATTTTACAAGTAAATGAGACACGATATCTAAATTTTTAGAGATTATTTATAAAGAGCACTTTTTATTTCGATAAAAAAAATTATAATTTCACAAATTTGATCTATTTTAGCACTTAAATGTTTAATTCTATTAAATTATTCCCAAGTTACAGATACAGAATAACTCCTTTTCTCATCGATTTTATGTTACTGATTTAGATTTCTCCAGAGATCTCGAAACCTTAGTAGATTACCCGCTTTTTGAAGTAACCATGATTTATGACCGTTGTAGTCGTACGTGAATCAGTAAATGCTGGTGATTGAGTAATGTGATTGCAGGCGAGGCGAGTAGCGAATTACCACAATCCTCACGAACATGCCTAGTAGCAAGCAGTTACCGCAAACAATTTTACGAACCTGTTGACAAACACGTTCTTTAATTATATTATATTTTCGTTTCTCTTCCTCGGTTCTCTTTCACTCACCTTTAAGACATCCTCTTCAAACTCCAACAATTGGTAACCAAAGAACAATTACTTTAAATAGGCAAGGCCCGGTTCGAAGTGACTATTTATTGGATAAAGTTTTTATATAACTAGCGTCATATTTTATGTTTAGAATTTTGTGTTTAGATTCATGTTAACAAATTTGTGTCAAAAGATTATCTCTCTTATTTCAATTGATGTAATATCCTATAAATATGGTCGGCTACCCACAAGTATCCTATAAATAGGGTAGGATTGGAGAAAGCTCTCCTAATATAGACATTCCATGCTTCTGCCGCGCCTAATAGACATGGGGGATGGAGCCGGAAATGGGCTTTAAAACCGAATGGGTGCCAACCTATTGTCATCCCTAGCCAAATAGATTTTATTATTCATATATGGTTACCAATTATGTATTATCACAAAAAAAATCTGATTTGAATGAGTAATTACATAACAATTTTACGCTAATTTATCCGTTAAATTTGCAAAAGAATCACTACTCTTATTCAAATAATCCTTATATAGTGATTGTCTTAATAGTTGGATCACATTATTACATTTTTTATTTTATTTTTTAGTTAAGATTTTCATGCAAACAATCCTTACTCAATGGTGATGACCTCCGAACAAGATTCATAAAGTTATAAAATCCCTTACTCCATATGTGGGAGTGTGACACAATGATAGCTGAAAGGCAGCCCCATCCTAGATGGTAATAAATAGCTACCGAAAATATGGAACGAAGAGAGAGTGGCGCTGGCGGTGCTGAAAAATTTGAGCGTCGCAAAAGTACACAACGCAAGGTTGTCGGCTCATATTTTGTGCATATCGAAATCGAATGACATCCCTTCCATTTTGGAGATGGGTTTGTAAACAAAGAGAGAGATGAGAGGAAGCGCATAGGATATGATTAGACTACAATTAGAATTTAAAAAAGAAAAAAAAGAGAGAGAGAGAGAGAGAGAGTAAACTATGTAATATACATTTGTATAGCAACAAGTTTACTCCATCAACAGCAAAGAGACAAGACAGGGTTCCATGTTGTGGTGGGACTAGGACTTGGACAAAACAGTTTTCAGTTCCCTAGTCGGCCATTAAATTCGAAAAGACCCCACACACTCACCTAACCGCGAGGCAATACCTCCTCTTTTTCTTCAAAATCTTCCCTTTTTCTCTTCAACTTTCGCATCAAGCCCTTTTGGCCTACGTGTTTTCATCATACCATTTTTACTCAAAACACTCTCCTTAAGACCCGTTCAAACCCTCTCCGATTGCAACATCAACATGGTTTTTCTTATTTGGTCCTACAAGCCTCACTCCGACTCCACGTGACCAAGCATTTACTCCCCCATGTTTCCACATTTTGTCATTTCTTTGGTTCATTTCGTCACATCCTTCTTATACAAGCCACCCCCCCCACAACACCAACACCACCACCACCATAATCACTCCACTTACACAACGATTCACATTTTTTTGAGTATTATCTTTTCTAGTTTCTGCCACTCTCTCGTTCTATCTTCTCCTTCACCTATTGGCTTGGCAGCCCGTCCCTTCTCTCTCTCTTTTCTTGGATTCTTCTCTTCGTTTTGCCTTCTTTGTTTGCGTATTTAAATGGGTAAAAAGGGACTTCTGATTCTACTGCTTTGGTGGCTATTGCTGCTCATGTTTTTGGTTGGCCACACTCATGGCTCAAGGTACACGCAAGTTTTTCAAGTGAAGCCCACGTCCCCGAATTCTGCACGCACCATCTTTGGTTTCTTACCAAAAGGAGATCCGATCCCACCTTCTGGTCCTTCGAAGAGGCACAACAGCTTAGGGTTACAGAGCTCCAACGGATTGCCATGAAGACCACCAACTCACGAATAAAGAGAGATGATATATGACTCTTTTTTGTTGAGTCCTTCACTACTGATCATATAGACAACAATCAAATTTGGAGATGAATATGGGATTGCTACGTCGGTACTCTTCTTTTACAAGCTTTATAGTCTCTTTTAATATCTCTCATTAGAAGTTTGTTCATCTATGTTTGATTATGTTTATCCTCTCCTTCTGCTACAAGGAGTACATAGCAAGTTTTAACGTTGCACATAAGCTTTTTTAAGTGCAAACGTGATAGTATTCAGATAGACATATATAATACCTTCTTTTTGTATAAAAATGAAAACAAAATGCTCAATTCTTAGCCATCAGCATGCAATTACCTCCTCTTTGTGTAAATTCGCATAATTTCTGAGTTTCGTAGATGGGTTCTCGATCATCAAATCAGTCAGAAATTTCTTCAAATGAAAAGCTTCATCTTTTATGTTAATATTTTATGTTTATTCATAAAATAATTCACAATGGTAATAAGTGCAGATATCTTTTGCCGTGTGCTTGGGCCTTAAAGAGTTGTGCACGAACTCTCAGGTCCTCTCACACAGTGTTGACAGTACAGCTCTTAAGTCGAAAGCGTGCAAGCGATTAAACAGTTGATAGAGTGACCATTCATTTACATACTCAAATTATGGAAGGGATGACATTGATCTTGAGTTGTGATTTGATTTCATATAATTATTATCAATAATGATGAATCAGATCTTTTACACCAGCACCCTCTCCGTGCCTGCTTCTTCCTCTCTTTCCTACTCCTCTATGCCCTACTCACAATTTTTCATTTTTTTTTCTTCTAACAACATTCAAAGTTTTCTTGTCTGTTGGCATTTGGCAACGTCCTGAACCCTTCATTCATTGTTGCATTTAAATTTAGGATTTAAAAAATATATATATCATAAGATTTTCTTAGGAATAAATATGGATTTTTTTTAAAAAAATGATTTCTTTGCTTAGCTTAGAATCTCGTAGTACAGAAGAAATCTGAAAATTTTTAAATATATGCCACAAGTATGTTAGATGGATTAATGAGTCATTGGTCATGGCCAAGTTGCCAACAAGATTCAAGAAAATATGTGGTGTTAAGATATATATCCAATATCCAGCATTAGTCGCATTATACAGAGCTATATGTACATCGATGATGATCAGTTAATAATAACTATTATTATTATGTCCTTTTTAATTTTTTAAATAATAATTAAACCAAACATCGAGTATATAATAATAATATTTTTGGGTAGTTAGTAAAGGAGGAAGATGTCATATTAGACCTTTTCATTCTCTAATCTCTAGACAGACACAACCCTACCCACCAACGGACTAAGTTCATCGAAGTTCGTCAAATTTTTACTTCAAATTGTCAATGGAGGGGAATTCCAAGTGGGTTTGGTGAGACAAAGAGTAAACTTTCATCATTTCTAATAATATTAGAACCTTCTTTAGAAATTGCTCGAAGTTGACTTCAATTAGTTTACATTATTGAAGTTAAAATTTGCGTCAGAAACATGAAAATTTTATCATAAGATCATCGTATTCGTATGTATCATCATTATATGATTATATCAATGGTGGTTAATTAATTTTACTAGTAAGATCCATATTTATGGATGCACCCACTTTGTCGTTGAATAGTGAAACATGAATTGATCTCAAGATCAAATTTTGATCACCCAATCCCATCAGTATAGCGCTCACCTGCACCTGCACCTGCTGGCGATGATGATAAAAGATAATGATCAGCTTGTCTCTCTAATATTTTTGTTGAAAAAGAAGAAAATAGTTTGACCAAATTTTCACCAGAATCACCGTCTATTTTGACAATTTTGACCAATCCGTGTGGGGTGTTAGTGTGAATAAGGTGACAAAAACGAGAACAGGTGAGAAGGTTCGTATTGACTCCTTAGAGAGAGCTTTGATGAATGGTGCATGCAATAAATGTATAGATAATAAATTATTAGAATTATGTTGTTGAATTAATTTAAGCGTACCATATTCTTCTCATCATGACTAAATCAAACTACAATCAGAGCTGAAGAACTTGTACCCATTAATGGTGTTCCACAGCAAACATCGATCTCTTATTAATTAGGGTTTGTAGTTACATTTAATTTCAAGAACATAGGATAATGTAGTCATAACATGAATATGAATGATTGTTTAGTTCATTAAAATCAAGTACTCTCACAGATTTTTGGTAACAAATATTAATTGATTTTGCTTTTGAAAACATGAGTATTTATTTATAAAGTGTATGTATTAAAAAATTAAATATAATAAGCAATTATTGTTATCTTATTAATATACAAAATCTTTTTGGTTAATAGGTAAGTTTAACTTTTATAAATAGTAAAATAACATTAAATATTGATTATTCTTAATTCTTACTATATTAGTTTTGATTAGTAGATTGGATTGAACTCATTTTTTAAAAATCCAATATTTCCTTACAGAAATCTAATGAAACCAACCCATCAACCTAAATTAGAAAAAAAGAAATATTTTATATTTTTAACCAAGACCTTTAAATAATATCCTTCTTTAAATAATATCCTTTATCATATTTTAATTAATTTTTTGTTTATCCAATTTTATATAATATTACTTGAAAAATCCATAACCTCAATTGCCATGGGAATCCCATTTATCCGTTAGAACATACGTCATTAATCTTTTTATTTTTATAAGAATCAATACGGTTATGATATGATTCCTCTTTTAAATGAAATTCAATGAGATCGAGAGATATTATGTGATGCAATATGCATCACTATGTTATTCTAAATGAAATATTATTAGATTAAATTGAATTTTATAATTCATATATTAGATTAGATGTTATTTTAAATTTGAATTATTAGATTTCAAATTTGATTATTTAATTTTTAATTGGATTGAATCGAATTTAATAAAATTAATTGGTTTTGATCCATGAACACCCTCTTTTGATAACTAAGGATCTATTTAGTTTGAGCTTCAAAATCGAAATAGGAATCTAAATCGGACGAAATCGGAATGGGAATGGTTATTTGTTCCTCTTATTTGGTTCAATATAGAATTAAAATTTGATTCCCTTTAAAGCTGTTTAAATTATAGAAGCCTATAATCGGAATCAATATCAATTTTTTAAATTACTCTCCTGTAAAAATGTATAAAATAGATAATATTAATATATATATATATATATATATATATATAATTATTATCATAAAATATGAATTTCCATCTTTCTTGCAGTTTTTTTACCTATTTAAAAAATATTATAATATTTTTTAATTTATTAGCTTTTTTTAAAATATTATAAAATTTTTAATTTATTTACATTTTTAAAGAATATTATAATATTTTTTAATATTTATTAATGTTTTAAAATATTATAAAATTTTTAATTTATTTACCTTTTTAAAAATATTTTAATTATTTTTTAATTTTTTAAAATATTATAACTTTTTTAATTTATTTACCTTTTTAAAAATATTTTAATTATTTTTTTAGTTTATTAAGTTTTTGAAATATTATAACTTTTTGAATGTATTAACCTTTTTTTAAATATTATAAAATTTTTTAATTTATTAAACTTTTTTTAAATATTATAATATTTTTAAATTTATTAACGTTTTTTAACATATTATAATTTTTTTTGCTTCAAATATGAAAAAGTGAAAAGCTTGCTTTTATTCTAATTCCAGTTAGAAATTAAATCTGATTCTTGGGAGGACGGGGGGAATGACTAATTCCCTTTCCTAAGGTAACGGGATTCTCATTCTTGGGTTTTTTTTTATTTTTAGATCAAACAACAAAAATAGGAATATCTCATTCCCATTTCGATTCCTAGATGAATTTTTACTAAATCAAACGGCTCTTAAATTAAATTATTGGGTACAATGATAATAATAATAAAAGGAATGACATACCCTTGAGTTAAACCTAGTCCTTCTGTTTACGTCAAAATCAATTTTAAAAAAGGAAAAAACATAGACACCTCCATGATTTGATCAAACTCCATGTTACCGCCACTGTTATGATAGTAACGCATAGACCCCACTTTCACGGTTCTGTTAGAAAAATATTCACAAAGTGAGAGTATTATAGACATTACAGTGAGAAAAATGATAAAAATAAAAAACCACCTTCTGTTACTCCTAAAATAACATCCCTCTTCATTACTTGTAATAACAACAATATTGATGGGCCCCATCAGATGCTTCAATGACGATCGAGATCAAGGTCGACGACGAATTAGAAAGAGCTAAGTACTATGTTTTCTTCTCTGTGTAAATCAATGAAACTTTATATTTTTTTTAACGTAATTGCTTTCTAGGTTTGGTTGTGTTCAATCTTATCTTAATTGCTTTTGGGTTTTGTTGATCTGTTTGCTGGCTTCTTTGTTTTTTCAACTTTTGAAATTCGTAACTACGGTGGAAGTGATGGTAGCTGTGAAGATAATAAGGGATTATATAATTTTCGGTTGGTTGATTCAGTTTTCTTTACGGGCTTGGTTTTGCTGGATTGTATAACCTTTGATTGAAGATGGTGGTGATGATGGTTGGGGTGTGTTGAAGGTGAAGGTGGGTGACAGTGATGATGGTTAAAAGTATTTTATAACATCCCATATCGTTTGGGAATGATATGTTTAGATAAGTTTAGTACCCTGTGAGCTCTTTAAACTTAGAGACCTTTTGGATTGTAAAATCCAAGAATAAAACCTTGATAGACTTTGTGTCTAAAGCGCATAATATTCGATAATAGACCGAAGTGTTAGATAATGATATAAGAATCTATACTAATTAGAAATGTGCAAATATTTAAAATAACCTAAAAGGAGGGGTGAACGTGATATCCCATATCGTTTGGTTAAGTATCCAGGTTTTGTTCTTTGGGATTGTGTAACCTTTAATTGAACATGGTGGTGATGGTTGGGGTGTGTTGGAGATGGAGGTGGGTGACGCAATGATGTTTGAGGGTTTTTTTTCTTTTAATCCAACTTCGTCTATAATTGTAGTATTATATTATATTTAAATACACAAATAAGGGTAGAATTGTCTATCAACAGATCGTCCTAACTAACATAACCGTGAAAATGGGGGTTGTGTGCTACAGCAGGGGCGAGCCTGTGATTTTGACCAAACCCTGAGGGTGCCTCTTTCTTTTCCATCTGAAAAATGTAGGACACCAAAATATCGAAATGGCTCTGATTCCCAAAACTACAAACTTATAATAAATGCTGAATAGTAGGCTAAGAGCTATACCCTAACTTCACATTTTTCCAAACATATATTAACGTAAAAACATTTGTTACATCATTGACAAGTTCAATGTGAGTGTGGAAATTTTTAATTAATTAATTGGTTGAACCAAATCACGCATTGACGACGGGCATTTCACTCCTCATGGTCATGCATGTGCGCGATACATGCGTTCATCTCTATCAGCATTTATGACAAGAAAATGACACTATTCTACGAATAAATACGCTAAGACATTCACATCGATCGATCAAATTATAATATTTGCTGTATCACTCAAGATCCAAATCGCTCTCATTTGATGCGAGATTGTGATCACTCCAGGGTTCTATCTGTCTAGTTTTTAAAGCATATATTTATGAGTGTCAAGTTACATGAATTGCAAGGTCGTTTCTTCATCAATCCAGGAAAATGTAGCGGGTTTTCACTGCATCTGCCATTTGCATGCTGGCATGGAATCTAGACTAACGTTTTAAACAAATATATCTGTAGAAGAAACTTTGAAGTAAAAATATTAGTAAGTGATTGTGTAGGATTTGGCATGCACATAATGAACCTTGTCCATTCAAGCCAAGAATTGGGATGTTTTGACTCGTTCTGTCAATTTGCTCAGTTAACGAAAACAACAGAGGAAAGTAAGTATCGGGTGCCTTTTTATCATTATTTTGACTCCTTCAAGATTGGTTACTTTCTTGACCTTGGCTTTGAGATTTGAGATTGCATGATGATATCCGAATCCAATGAAGCAGTCAAATGCCGACATTGAAGAGTTCTGTATCATTTTCCATTTCAATCTTCCAAAGTACCGTTCTACCACCCATGTGATAGGCTAATATTAACAAGTTGCTTCATAGTCAAAATATTGCATTTATTGCAAAGGATAACGATTTTTTCTTTTATTATTATTATTATTATTTTCGGACTAAAAACTGATGGATTGAGTTGTTACAGCTTCATTTTAACAATAGTGTTAAAGACTTTATATAACCAAAATTTTATAATCGGATGTGAAAGCATCACGTTAAATAATTATGTTTAAAATTTAATTAATTTCGAATAAATTAATATCACAATACCATATTCATTGTCACATCAAATTAGAGTTTTAATTATATAAAAATTATAAATCTAACATCACTCCTCTTTTAAAAATATTAAATATTAAATTGATTAGAATCATTTTATACAAGGTATACAATATATTATCACCAGATCGATTAAAATAAAATAAATTTTAAAATAACAACTCAATTAATAAGATTATGAAATGAGTAATTATCAATAACCACCTCTATCTTTTCCCCTTTCTTCACTCATATGAGACGTTTACCATTTTTCTCTTCTCTCATCCTTAAGTTTTGAAAAAATCTCTTTTCAAGTCTTTCAGTTAAAAATTCTGTTAGTTAACATCTATTAACTTCCATATTCCAATAAATTTATCATTTTACCCTTACTAACATATATAAAAAAATGACTAATTTTATCAAGAACGATATTAAGTTAAATAATCAAATTACCCTTGAAACAAATACTAATATATGTTAATATTGTCCATGAACAAGTAATGTGTTAATATGTGTTTAGATAATTTGATAATTTAATTTAATATTGTCTTTTAAAAATTAAATTATTTTTTTATATATATTAATAAGGGTAAAATAATAAATTTATTAAAATATAATGATTAATAGATGTTAACTAACAGAATTTTTAACTGGAGGACTTGAGAAGATATTTTATTAAAACTTAAGGATGAGAGAAGAGAAAAAGGGTAAATGTCCTATATGAGTGAAAAAAGAAGAAAATGTAAAGGTGGTCAATAATAATTACTCATTATGAAATCTTAAATTATATAAATTTAAAATAATTCTAAACTTAAATATAAGTCATTCATCTATTACAAATAGAATTCCACGAGGGTGAGCCAATTGTAACTTAAATTATAAAATTTGTGAATTAACACTAATAAAACTACTTTTATTCACTCGATTTAAACCATTAGATTCGAACAAATAAACAATTAAGTCAAAATATTAAATCTAAAATTTAATAACATTTGGAACCCCATAAATTTTAAGAAGTTTTCGATGAGACTAACACGAAGGGCATTAAAGAATCATATGTATTATGAATTACTGATTTCCCTGCTAACAATTAAATTAAATTGACGAAAACAATCTTGTGGAAGATTGAAAAAGTGACCAAAAAAAAAAAAAACAAGTATTGTAGGGGTGGGAAAGAGAGGAAGAAAACTATTTTGATAGGGTGGGATGGCATAATTGATGATTTTATATACACTACAATACAAGAGATCTGTAAAGGGCAGATAGACAGAAAATAAAT
>JANLJB010005594.1:0-10241 GCA_026212285.1 Bursera cuneata
TGGATACGATACTTGGACTCACCGAGGACTATAATTAAGACTACCTACACTTGGGTATTACACTTTTTAAGATGTAGCAGGAAACAGATTAGTACACATGATTCTACTCAACATATGGGTTTCAGCATTAAAAGAGGCAGTGGACAAAATTTTGCGATCATAAGGAACATCATGTCCCACAATATATTTAACCATCTTAGATTTGTTCAATGGATTATTAAAGTAATGGTCAACCTCTGTAACAGGGACAATTGGAAACGCAAAACAGGTGGACAATAAGACAGATGTAATCAGTATGACTTTTCCACGTACAAAAGTAGAAAAATGAAACTTATTGGGGTCTATATCATGAAAATTGGAGTAAATCTCAGCTAAAAGCATTCGCCACATTACTCGTGGCCCTAACACACTCATCTCCCTCACTACCTGGAGGGTTACAATCAAAGATCACATATCCACGTCGGCTCATTTTCATACACTATCATAACAACACCTCATGAGTCTGACATCTCTAACGCATGTACACCACACGTGCACACCCTCCATGCTTGCAAAGAACTGTTAGTTACCACATATTCCTACTGGACACAAGACTCAACTCCCTTTCCTAACCACCTTACCCATACCCGAGGTCCACAGTGTAGAGCCCGTGCTCTGATACCACTCTGTGGCACCCCGGAATCCCTTATACAGGAATCTTGAGGGTCACTATGTAAATAAGTAAAGTAAAAGTATTAAAAAACGCTTAAAATAAAATATTTATGTTGGAAAACCGGTTACAAAAATTTTTCTTTTTAAAATCGACACATAGACACTGACTCACACCTCACCATGACTACCCAGACACGTCTAAAGCTATCCGAGATCCTCTATATGAGCTCCGGATCATGTCGCTAGACTTCTGACATCGGGTACCTGTGGAGGAAGGGGTGAGCAACAGAAGCCAGTAGGAATTTCTACACTATACAGTTCTATAACATATTAATCAAATGCATGCATCACACAATCACTCACAAGCATAAAGTAGTCTCTCTTACTCAAGGATATCTGATTCCATCATACAACCTTTCCCTCAGTACAACTATAACTGTCGCCCCAATCACCATGCATTCACACATGTCAATCGTCAACCTATGACTCTCCATAGATCATAACTCTCTCTCTATCCAAACAGGCACTCAAATACTAGTATCAGTCATACATATTACTATCCAGGTGTTTTCCTTAAATCCTGCATCAAACAGGGCAAAATAAGGCCTAACACCTATCGCAATCATATCCTAAATGTTTCCTTCAAATCTTGGATCAGCTAGGGTAAAATGAAGTCTAACACTGTATCCGTAAATCATAAGTGTTTCTTCTTAGGTCCACGTTATACGTGTGCACCACTAAGGTTTAACAATGTTATATATCATAAGTGTTTCCTTCAAATCCTGGATCAGCCTGGGTAAAATGAAGTCTAACACTGTATCTATAAATCATAAGTGTTTCTCCTTAGGTCCACGTTATATGTGTGCACCACTAAGGTCTAACACTGTCATATATCATAAGTGTTTCCTTCAAATCCTAGATCAATCAAGGCAAAATGAAGTCTAACTCTGTATCCACAAATCATATCAAACTGACTCTATAACTCTATAGATTTATCCCGTATCATAGCGGGCACATAGATCAATCAGTACACTCGTATCTCTATTTCCATTCGATTCAACTATCACGTTACTATATATCCATAATCCATACCAGAATTACCTCAATTACTTTACCGTACTCATATCATCCAGTCCCGTGACCGTTCACTCATTACTACTAACCTTTACAGTTTCACTTACGTACGGTTCAATCATATCTCATCCATCTCTACACGTTCGTATCCTCATGTATCTCCTGCAATCATCAATTCTAATGATTGTACCCATATACGCTCCGCCTATATCATAACTAGTCCCGTCATACACGGTTATACTCACGTATAACACATATCTCACTCATCACATCATACATGTGTACCCACTTGTGACCCGTGTCTCGTATGTCTTATCACTCACAAATACACGTGTATCACCCGCGTGATGTCCAATCCGTATCATTCTGCCCCTCACGTAACATCCGTACTCTAATTATATCCTCACATACCACTTCATGTGGTATACATAACCCATTATCTACTCCGGGTCCAGGTTCAAAGCCCAATCACAAACATTCTGTCACGACCCAGAATTCCTTATATAGGAACTCGAGGGTTACTATGAAAATAAGTAAAGTAAAAGTGTCGAAAAACATTTAACATAAAACATTTATACTTGAAAACGAGTTACAAAATTTTTCTTTTTAAAATAAACAAGTAAACACTAACTCACGACTCACCATGACTATCCGGACATGCCCAATACCATCCAAGATCCTCTATATGAGCTTCGGATCATCAACGTCTGAATCCTAACCTCGAGTACCTATGGAAGAAGGGATGAGCAACACAGCTCAGTAGGAATTTCTACACAATACAGTTCTATAACATCTTAACATCTGAGCATGCATCATACAACATACAACATATACATATATAACACTTCTCATAGTATCCATCCAATCACGACTGTCTACGTATACATCTCATTCTCAAGTCACATTCGCGTATACCATATTCAATCTAGTGTTTTCCTTAGGCCCCAAATCCATCGGCCACCTAAGGCCTAACACTAGCATCACAACACATCATATCATCTGTGTTTCCCTTGCGCCCCGGAGCGACCGGCCACCATAAGGTCTAACACTCTCATAATATCATATCCACTGTGTTTCCCGTGGGCCCCGGAGCGACCGGCTACCATAAGGTCTAACACTCTCATACTATCATATCCACTATGTTTCCCTTGGGCCCCGGAGCGACCGGCCACCACAAGGTCTAACACTCTCATACTATCATCCCATCACATCATCAGTGTTTCCCTTGGGCCCCGGAGCAACCGGCCACCACAAGGTCTAACACTATCATACTATCATCCCATCACATCATCAGTGTTTCCCTTAGGCCCCAGAGCGACCGGCCATCACAAGGTCTAACACTATCATAATATCATCCCATCACATCATTAATGTTTCCCTTGGGCCCCGAAGTGATTGGTCACCACAAGGTCTAACACTATCATAATACTATCTCACCAGTGTTTCCCTTGAGCTCTGGAGCGACCGACGACCACAAGGTCTAACACTATCATCAATTACATCACCAGTGTTTCCCTTGGGCCCCGGAGCAATTGGCTACCACAAGGTCTAACACTATCATCAATCATATCACCAGTGCTTCCCTTGGGCCCCGGAGCGACCAGCCACCACAAGGTCTAACACTCTCATACTATCATCCCATCACATCATCAGTGTTTCCCTTGGGTCCCGGAGTGACCGGCCACCACAAGGTCTAACACTATCATAATATCATCCCATCATATCATCAGTGTTTCCCTTGGGTCCCAGAGCGACTAGCCACCACAAGGTCTAACACTATCATAATATTATCTCACCAGTGTTTCCCTTGGGCTCCGGAGCGACCGGCCACCACAANGATCTAACACTATCATCAATCACATCACTAGTGTTTCCCTTGAGCCCCGGAGCGACCGACCACCACAAGGTCTAACACTATCAATCACACCCGGATCCCACTCACGTATGTCAAGGCGATCCCTCTCATACCGGACTACTGCATATCCGCCAATTAGTCCCAGATACCATCCGTAACGCCCCTCGGATCTCTATGCATCATTAGATCGATTCGAGGTTCATCCGTATAATCCATACTCATATCATCCGGTCCCGCGATAATTCACTCATTACTGCAAGCCTGTACGGCCTCACTCACGTACGACTTACTCATATCTCCTCGACCTCATCACACATGATTGTATACATATCATCCGTACATCATACCGTAAGTTTCGACTAGTCTAATTGTCTCGCCGTCTNAACTCACCGATTCCGTAACTCACGATAACTAGAATATTACTTGCGTATAATCCATTGCATATCATATCACTACTTAAGTATCCTCGTACTCCGAACATATCCTCAAGTACTTTCTCTTAGGGTATTCATAAGCCATAACTTACTCCATGCCAGTCTAACGATCTAATACGCGTTCCGTTTCCATAAGTCCAAATACGCATCTGCAACGTTCTGATCTATCTAATCATCTAATGTACCTATTCGTCCATCATACACAGTCTCTATGCCCTAAGCCACACAATAAAGTAAATCCACATGCAAGTTAAAACATAATAGAAATGTACAGCTAGAAACCCCTACCTCGATATTCGAACCATGGCTCCCGGACCTCATTCTCTCTCTATTCCTCATCCGTATCATAAATCTATGCATTCCAATGATCCCGGATGAGTTCTCGGAGTCTTGGGGTCTAATCATGCAAAACTGAGAACCGGGGGTTAAACTGATAGTTTACACATCAGAGGCATTACCGTAAATCTATAAACCACACATAAACAATCAAGGGGGGGTGAGATTGCTAACCTGAAAATCCTTGGGGGTCTTTGTGTCAAAACACATGGCAGGGGTTAAACTACCAATATCCAAACAGTGGGAGGTGTCTGATAGGGTTGCAGGTGCCAAGGGAAGAAGTTATAGGGGGCTGCCTATAATTATCCGGTGACAGCCGTATAAGGCTTCCACTCGTCAAAAAACTGCTACATAGCCTGGAACGACGATCGAGCACCACCACCGGCATCGTCTCGACGAGCTGAGTGTGATGGTACCGGCAGTGAGGCAAGGCGGTGGCTGATGGCGGCAGATCGACGAGATGGAAGACGAATGATTTTTAAACGATTCCCAAAGATTCCAGCATCGGACCGATGATCGGGGACCAGCTCCGGACTACTCTCACCGAGACGATTCCATCCCGACCGGTGGTAGGGGCTGTCGTTTCCGGAGGAGGGAGTTGCGTTTTCGGTAATCGTATCTTCCAAGGCCGATCTATGGTAACTCCGACGTCAGATGGAGAAACGGAGACCACCACGGTGCTCAGGCAACCGAGATGAAGCCATCACCACCGGTCACGAGCCTAAACTCCACCAGAATACGAACGATCACCGGAGACAGCGACTTTCGGTGACCAAGGGTGTTTCTGTATTTTCCAGTAAATGCTGGCCTCCTATACAGTTTATATAGACTTGGGCCTCTGGGGGTATTTCTGTAATTTTTTAAACCTGCAACAGACGTGAATCCCGACCCCAAAGTCTTGGCATCTCATCGCCGACTCGTACTTATCCATTTTCCACTGACGTAACTCCCAAAATGTCACGGTTGAGCACTAAAGACGAAAAACTGACGAACCCATGTAAAATTATGTTTTAGTCCAAAATCCAGAAAACTCCCGGGAACATCTAGACACTCATATATGCAACATCATCACGTCCGTGACACCCCATGTATCCCAAAAATCCACTATCTGATGATTTCTAACTTTAAAATCTTTCACTAACACCCCTGAATCACTGTTTCCAGAAATCCGGGTCACCGCACATTCATCGGATTCCTCAACTAATTGTGTATTTCGTAAAATCGCCTACGCGTCTGTAACGTCCCAATATATCTAATCATTGAATGTACCTATTCGTTCATCACACACAGTTTTTATTCCCTAAGCCACAACAGTAAAGTAAATCTACATGCATGTCAAAACATAATAGAACAGTACAGTTAGGAATCCCTATCTCGATATTCGAACTGTGGCTCCCGGACCTCATTCACTCTCTATTCCTCATCTGTATCGTAAACCCATACGTTCCGGTGATTCTAGATGAATCCTCGGAGTCTCGGGGTCCAACCATGCAAAACCAGGAATCGGGGGTTAAACAGATATTATACACATCGGAGACGTTACCGTAAATCCATAAATTATACAAAACTAATCGAGCGGGGGTAAGATTGCTAACCTCAAAACCCTCAAGGGTCCTTATGTCGTCACACGTGGCAGGGGGTAAACTACGAACATCCAAAACAGATGGGGGTGTGAATGGGGTGTAACTGCCAAATCAACGAGGTGAGGGCGCTGATTGATATTTATCAACTCAACCGTGTTTCACGGTTTATCACCAGAGAACAAGAACGGCGGTCGGGAATGGTGAACAGAGGGTACCGCCATCTTCGTCTCGTCGAGGGGGACTTATTTTGACCATCGGCAACGGCGAGAGGTTGTAGATCGGTGAACGGGGAGGCGTAGGCTATCAGGCCTTGCTGGCAGTGATCCACGCACCAAATCGACGATCAGAGGCCACCGTCAGAACTAGCTGGCCGAGACGAAGCGATCGCCACCTGATGCAGGTGAAGATCTCCCACCTGATCTACGGCGTTTCTGACACCGGATAGGGAAACGGCCACCACCAAGATGATCAGCAGGCCGAGACGATTCCATCACCACCAGCAGTGGCGACTAACTCATCAGGAATGCGAAGCGTCACCGAAGACAGTAGTGAGCGCGCCTTCTCTTGCGAATGGGGGTGCCTCTGTAGTTTTTTGAATAATCTGGCCTCCTATGCAGTTTATATAGACTTTGACTCTAGGGGTCTTTCTATAATTTCTTAAACCTTCAACGGTCGTGAATCCTAACCCCAAAGTCTCGGCATCACATCGTCGACTCGTCCTCATCCATTTCCCATCAACGTGACCCTCAAAATGTCACGATCGGACACTAAAGATGAAAAATCGACAAACCCACATAAAATTATGTTTTAGTCTAAAATCCAGAAAACTCCCAAAAACACCTAAACATTCATATACACGATGTCGTCACGTCCGTGTCACCCCATGTATATCGAAAATCCACCTTTTTATGATTTCTAACTTCAAAATCTTTCACTTACACCCCTAAATCACTGTTTCCGAAAATCTGGGTTACCACGTTTATGTATGTATTATTATACTACCATTGCAATTTCTATCTTTCTTGTTGTAAATAAAAACTATTAAAACATAAATAGAAATAAAGCACGACATATAAAAATCCATTTCATATTAAAATAAAACTAATAACAAATAATTAACAACACAAAAACATTTAAATTATTTCAAAAATTAAATTGTCTCAAAACCGAGTTCATCGTATCTCAAAGAAACACTTATTCCATCAACTCATAAAATATCCAATCAGAATGTTGTTCAGGTGTCATTTTCAAAAACTCCATCTTCTTTGATTTGGTATTAAGTAACTTAAGTGCCTTGAAACGAGCACGATTATCTAAATTTAGAATCTCCTTGATAACATCCCAACAACTATTATCTCTAGTGGTAATCAAATCAATAGTTTGATTTAAGTAAGCTTGTCTATGGCATCTAATTGAGTATTGTTGCTCTAAGATCGGTTCTATTTCTTTTTCTTGTTGTTAGGAGAACCTTTGAACTCATAGGTGCTACATCTTAGAAAGTGTTACCCAAGTGTAGGTAGTCTGCTAGGATCTCTAACGGTGTTTATGGGTCCATGTCAAATCCCCTCTCGGCTACCGGGATCTTAGTCCGATGAGTGGACTGATATCTCTGTGCAGCCTCGGCAGAGACGAAACGGGACTCGTCAAATGCAGTACCAGATGTAGAAGCTAACCTAGCCCTTTTAGGTGCCATATATAAAAATCTAAGGTGGGTGGACCTAAAATAATTTGCCTATGAAGCCCCTCAAATAGATAGCAATATCACTGAGGTCCCAAAACTCCTAAATCTGACAAACATCCCCCTAAATATTACAACTCAACCCAAAAATACAAATAAAATGCCAAATCAGTCCGTTAACAGTGTAGATCAGTAATAAACAAGTAAATTTATCCGAACAGAAAGTCAAAAACTGAAATACACGAAAAACGAGAAAGGTAAGTATGAAAATACCCCTCGTTTCACCGATGAAAATCGATGAAAAAACCCGTATGTTGTAGAGCTCGAAGCCGTGAACACTTTGATCGAAACGGATTTTTAATAGGGCTGCTGGATTGACGGGGATCTGATGAAGAACTGCAGGGAATTGAGAGTGAATTTCTGCTGAGTTCACCAGAAATGAAGTGAAACGGCCGCCCGTTCGTCTTATCAACGCATGAACGTCGCGACGCTTATCCTATGAATGCCGTGGCGGTCGCCTGTCATAATGGCTCTCAGCAATTTCCAAGGATGACGGTTCGTCATTCCCGCCTTTAGCGCCGTAGTGCTCGATGTTTGAACGCCGGGGCGCTCATTTCAAATTTCAAATTTTCGCCTTGGCGCTCATTTGGAACGCGGCAGCGCTGGCACTATGGGCTTGGCACTCAAGATAAACGCGCTCGGAGTGCTGGGGTGCTGAATGTGGAGCGCTAGGGCGCTGACCCCTCTGACTTCGCCTCGTATTTAAGCTTAACTTGAGCGTGGGGGTGCTGGGCTTTGGGCGCTCGACTCTCTGACTTCAATACTAAATTCACTCAAATATGAGCGCTGTGGCGCTCAGATGTGGGTGCTGGGGCGCTCGGTCCATTGTCTTCCATTACGAATCTGCACAAAGTAAACCAATTAACGCATTTTTAAGGTGGATTTAATCAATAAAAAACTCCAGATGATTGACAAAAATTGAAAAACAACTAAAAACACTAAAAATAAAGAAAAGTTGAAAACATGAAAATAAAATAAATTTAAAACATTGGGTTGCCTCCCAATAAGCGCTTATTTTATAGTCCTCAGCCTGACTCTTGATATGCCCTCTGTTATCCACCACCAGCAATATGAAACCTAGCACCTTTTAGCTGTAGGTCTGGAGGTTCCTTGACGTCATCTCTTTCATCAGGTTCAAATATGTTGAACTGAACCACGTCTCTATCAAATTCCATGGTTAGCACAGATATTTGACGTCGAGTTTCGTGCGCGACGTCCTCATGAATGGTCTCCCTAAAAGCACAGATGCTTGACTGGAAGGAACAGGCCCCTCCATGTCCAGCACATAAAAATCCGCGGGGAATACCATGTGATCAACCTGCACAAGTACATCTGCCAAAATTCATTTCGGAAATGTGTTAGAATGATCAGCAAGTTGTAATACTACACGGATTTCTTTTAAAGGTCCTAGATTCAAGGATGCATAAATGATGATGGTAACCCGAAAAATTTGTAACGATAAAAATTTTTGTGAGTAGTAAAATCTTGGCCATTTGTCATGTTAATGTAATATATGTATGTAGGAATTGTGAGTGAAAAGAAATCAAGCAATTAAGAAAGCTAGATGCAATGAAAAAGCGAAAACAATTCAACAAGTTGTGTAAATTTTTTTGCATGAATATCTATTAGTATTTTGGTCATAACTTTCTCGTCCAATATTGGATTAAGACGAGCCAGTAGGCGTTGGAAAGCTAAGAGAAAGATCTACAACGTTTATGTTGATGACTTTCCCAAATTCAGAATATTTATTTGCCAGACAGAGGGTTTACGCTGAGGCGTGAAATGATTCTATGCCTAGGCGCCATTTCACGCCAAGGCGTAAAAACACTCTACGCCGAGGCATAAAACTCATTCTATGCCGAGGTGTGGTTTTACGCCTAGGCGTGAAATCAATTCTAAGCCTAGGCACGGTTTCGCGCTGAGGCGCAAAACAATCTGCGCCATAGCGCTGAAGCGGGATTTCACGACTTAACAAAATGGAAAATGACGAGCGTGTCTCGATTTCTTTTTAAAAACTGAAACCCTAGCCATTTCTCACCCCCGTTCACACGACCGAGCCCGACAGAGAGAGGAGAAGAAAGAAAAGAGAAAAGAAGAAGAAGAAGAAGAAGAAGAAAGAAAGAAGAAGAAAGGAAGAATCTCCCAATCCTTCGCGTATCATCAAACCAAGGTAGGGAAATCACTTCCACTCATCTCCATTTCATTTTAATCAGATTATTTTATAGAAATAACTTAGGGTTTGACTTGATTTATGGGATTTGTGAGTGGAATGTGATGGATTGAGGATCGTATGTGAATTTAGGGTTGATTTCATAGAGATTTACTATATTTTGTGTTAGGAAATAGAGACGTAGAATATTTACGCGTATCCTTCGTTAGTAACCGTGAGCTTAGTTGATATCATGGGAGTTTGAGTGTATATGTTGGATAATACGTACTAGTAGAAACCTTGAACGTTAATTATTCACGTGTGGATGTCGCGAATTAGTAATGAGTGGAGAAATTGATCACGTGTGTACTAAGATTTCTTGGAATAGGTTGAATACAAGGAAAGGGGTGTATGGAATATA
>JANLJB010005596.1:0-13477 GCA_026212285.1 Bursera cuneata
AGTTGTCATAATGCTCAGCAAGAGTCTGTCTAATCTCAATGAGGTCTGCCTGAAGATCGTTGCAAAGATTATACAAGGAAGGTTGAGCAGCAGCAAGTGTATCCAAACAATCTAATATCTGATTCAACTTAGGCATAATGACAGATTAGTGTACATGATGCGACTCAACATATGTGTTTCAGCATTGAAGGAGGCAATGGACAAAATTTTAAGGTCATAGGGAATATCATGTCCTACAATCTATTTGACCATTTCTGATTTATTAAGAGAGTTATTAAAATAATGATCAGCCTCTGTGACAGGAACAATGAGTATCACTCATGTATCATATAATAAATAGAATCATCAAGATTCAGAACAAAAATTGAACATGATTTATTCATTAACAGACAGATTCAAACTGACCATGATGTTGTCACAAAATATATTCGACAATCTCCCGAAAGATGCGATATTCAACACAAGGTCTTTAAAAAAAATTCACCCAATTAATAAGTGATTAACAGAGAGCAATCAAATCCTTGAAAAATCAAAATCGCATACTGTAGCAAACAGTAAAACACAACATGCAAGTAAAAATCAGAGCAAGAAAAGATTAGTTCATGCATGCAAAATTACAAAATCGATTTTAAGAATCATGAGAGAGTTTAAGCAAGACCAAAAATCGATTTGATAAACAGTGAAAATGACTCATCACGATTCACACAAAAAGTGAGACACGTTTTAAAAACATAGCTTAAAACATCATCAAATAAAATACGAAAAAGTGAATCAGGAGATGAACAAGGCATGAAGCACACAAGGCAAAAACAGAATAAAATAAAAGAGATTGAGATCCGAAGTTTACCTTGAGATGAGAACGACAGGTGGGGACAGAGCAAGAAAATAGACAAGAGACACAAGAAAAATAAAAGGTAAAGTAATTGGAGAAGTTAATACAATGCAAAAGAGAGAATAAATAATAAAAAAATGCATTGGAAACCGCCACAAGTCAACTGTTCCCTTCTATTTCGAAAATTAAAAATTTGAATTTCTCCCTATTTCGGTCAAAGCCTGTCAAAATGTTAATGACCTTCTGAAAAAGTTATCTGATGTTACTATGATATGGCAATGACTCTGTACACACGATGACATCACAAATACAGACCAAGATTGTTTAATCAATCAGTAATGAAGCATAGTTATGCTCAAGATCTTAATTCAATTGGACCAAATTTTTGATAAGTAGTCACAATACACATAAAGCCAAATTCATGGACACAAAATTATGTCATCAGAAAACCTTTAAACACAAAACATCTCTCTTTTTGTGATCCACACAATATATGGTCATGTTCAAGGTTAATTGCAGTAGCAATAATCATATAAAAAGATTAATCTAAGATAATGGCATATCCTAGGTCTATGTAATGTGAATTACCAATACCATTATCTTAAAACTTAAGATCTTAAATTTATGGTTGGAGAAAGGCTTCTCAAATGAAATAAAAAATGCATAAATACACATAACCATAAATGGAAGGCAAATCTAATGCCACTAAGATCTTAATCAAATATCTTTTACTCCCCCTAAAATCATGCTCTTAAAAATTTTTGTTTTCAATTTGAGCACATAATCATAGAAACTCCCTTGAAGATGTGATCATGATTTGATACACATATTTCACATATCTTTTTAAGATATTTTCCTTTTTCGTTTCCTTTTGATTGAATGAGAGACATTTATTCAAGGATTTTTTTTTAAATTTATTTTTATTATAAGATAGAACCAAAATGGCAGCTCAACTAGTCAAAGATCAATCCATTCAAAGGTGATGATGCGTAATTTTTGTAAGTATACAGAATCGTATCTAGTAAATAGCAGTGATGTTGAGTTATCATCCCACATAGATTGACTGAGTAAATATTAAATTAGATTGAATTATAAACTATTTAGAAACTAATAAAATCAGAATTAAAGATTAAATAATAAAACTAACAACTAAAACTGAATAGAAACTAAACTGAAAGTTCTTATGAGAAAAGAGTTAGGACTATGATTTCACCTTCACCAATTAGATAATTTTCATTAAAAAGATTTATGTTGGATATTTCAATATTTATGAAAGCAGTAATTCTTAATGTAATCTATCTTCCTCCGTCGAGGTCAGATAAATTTATTTGCCCTAAGCTATCTAAGGTCTCTCTCAAGCACCTTAGGTTTACTAAGAAATTCTAAACTAATCATCTCTAATTAAGTTAAGAATAAGCAAATTCAGTCACCCTATGAATTACCCATAAATCTATACAAAACACATATATGTCTCTCAATCATATATGCAAATTATGGTATAAGAATATATTTCCATTATCATACAATACCTTTCAGTATAACAAATAACTAAAATCATTAGACAATGGTCAATTATATGAAAGCATTAAGTTCAATATTCAAATACTCATAAATAATTGAAGAACAGAGTTTAACACAATAAATAATATCCATCGATTAAGCTACATCATAGCCCTAACAAAAGTGATTAGTTCATGCTAAATTAAAAAGAAACAACAATAAAGAAAAAGATAAAAATCATTGCTAATGAAGACATGGAAGTCAGATTGCAATTCTACGCATGAAGAAAATCTCTCAGTTTTCTTCACAAGTTGATAACCGTCACTCTCTCTCTTGCTCCCTGCTGTCTGTCTTGTGTCAAGCCGACCTTCTCTCTTTTGTTTTTATTTTAGACTCATAAGAGTCTATTTACATCTTTCAGTAACTTCGCTTGCCCTAGGAAAGAAAAGCGAAAAATTAAAACACGTAATGGCGCCACGGCGTGAAACGAAATGGCGCTGCAGCGCAAAATGGAATGGCACCTAGGCACAAAATCACACAGAGGCGTGGAATGCAGCAATCAACCAACATGATCAGCAATAGCTCCAAAAACGCCTAAAAACAAATAAAACAAAACAAATTTAGAACAAATAAAACTAACCAAAAACAAAACAAAACTAAATAGAAATCCTAAGAGAAAAACAAGAAACTAACGTAAAAGGGAAAATAAAAACAAAAATAAAACGACTTATCAAGTGACATGCATTATACATCCATGACTGCCCACTCAAACAACTCATACATGCGATCAAGTTTCAATCAAATGATAAGGTGTGCATGTGCAAGAATTAAACCATGAGATATACACATCTCTTAAAGTAAGCAAATTATGTGATAAAAGATACCACATTCAACATTGTTAGAACACATAAAGAGACACAAACAAAGAGATGATTAAAGATCTAAGAAATTCTCATGAGTTCATTGCATTCATGATCTTGAATTTTCTTTATATCTCATGACTCGTTATCATTTTCATTTTTTTTTGTTTTTTGTTTTAAATGAAACTGACCCAAATGAAATAAAAAAATAAAGGTCAAAATTTGAAAAATCAATAAAAAAGAAATAACAATAAAAACTGTAAAATGAAAATCAAAAGTGTTGTATTTAAAGTCAATCAAGTGAACGAACAACTACCAATTGCATTCCTTAGGTGTTCAAATCTCAATCCATCTAATGGTTTTGTAAACAAATCTGTAAGTTGCTTTTCAGTGGGAATGTGCTCAATGAAAACTAGATTTGACTCAACAAGATCTCTAATAAAATGATACCTAATGTCAATGTGCTTGGTCCTAGAATGCTGAACATGATTTTTTGAAATGTTTATGGCTCTAGTGTTATCATAATACACTATCATGTTATCCTGTTTGACTCCATGATCATTCAACATTTGCTTCATCCAAATCAGTTGACTACAGCAAGAACCAGTAGTAATGTATTCTACCTCAGCAGTTGATAATGAAATTGAATTTTGTTTCTTACTCATCCATGTAACCAAATTTGTTCCAACGTAGAAAAAAGTACCTGAAGTGCTTTTCCTATCATCTTCCCTGCCCAATCTGCATCCGAGTATCTAGCCAACTCAGCGTTGGTATTTCTAGAGAACCAAATACCAAAATTAGATGTACCATTGACATACCTAATGATTCTCTTAACAACACTAAGATGTGACTCTTTTGTATTGGCTTGAAATCTAGCACAAACACCTACACTGAATGATATGTTAGGTCTACTCGCCGTGAGGTACAACAAGCTTTCTATCATGCTTCTATAAGTTGTTTAATTAACACTTTTTCTTGATTGATCAGACGAGAGTTTGTTATTTGTGCTCATGGGTGTCCTAGTATGTTTCTTACTATCCATCCCAAATTTCTTGTAAGGTCYTTTACATATTTTGATTGAGATATGAATATCCCATCATCCATTTGTTTGACCTAAAGACCTAAGAAGAAATTAAGTTCACCAACCATGCTTATTTCAAATTCTTGTTTCATAACTTCAGCAAATTCATGTGCATATGCGTCAATTGAAGAACCAAACACAATGTCATCCACATACACTTGAGCAATTATAAAGTCATCATCAACATGTTTTACAAATAATGTTTTATCAACACTTCCTCTAAAAAAACCTTTTTCAAGTAAATAGGTTGTCAACCTATCATACCAAGCTCTAGGAGCTTGTTTGAGTCCATACAAGACTTTCTTGAGTTTATAAACATGATGAGGAAGTTTAGGATTAACAAATCCTTTGGGTTGCTCAACATACACTTCCTTCTGAAGAATTCCATTCAAAAATGCACTTTTGACATCCATTTGATACAATTTAAAATTTTTAAAACATGCAACAGCAAACAGAATTAGAATAGACTCTAATCTAGCAATAGGTGCAAAGGTTTCATCAAAATCTAGTTCTTCAACTTATGTGTAACCTTGTGTAACCAACCTAGCCTTGTTTCTAATAATAGCACCATTTTCATCAAATTTTTCTTGAAAATCGATTTGGTACTAATGATGTTACACTCAATAGGCCTAGGTACAAGAACCCACACATCATTCCTAGCAAACTGATGTAACTCTTCATGTATGGCATTGATCCAATATTCATCAACAAGAGCTTCTTTAACTCTCTTTGGTTCAATCAAAGACACGTAACTGGTGCAGGATAGTTTGTTCAACACCCTTCTTCTCAATCTCATTCCTTCATCAAGATCACCAATGATAGTATTCTTGGGATGATTCAACTTGACTCTAGATGAAGGCTCTTTGACAGGATTGTCACTAGGTGTAGGCTTACAATGAGACTCATCATTGGTCTCTTTGTCATCATCCTTATCATCAACAATTTTTATAGGATCTTCAGTAGTCAATCGAGACTCATCAAGGGAGTCATCTATAACCACATTAATCGACTCCATGACAGTGAGGGTTCTAAGGTTGTAAGCTCTATAAGCTCGGCTGGTTCTAGAGTACCTTAGAAATATGCCTTCATCACTCTTGGCATCAAACTTCCCTAGATTTTCCTTATCTCTCAAGATAAAACGCTTGCTATCAAATACTCTGAAGTACTTAACAGTAGGTTTCTTTCCTTTCCATAACTCATGAGGGGTTTTGATTGTTTCGGGTCTAAGGAAGACCCTATTGACTATGTGACAAGCTGTGTTTACAGCTTCACCCCAACACTTCACAACAATATTCTTACTTTGCAACATCACCCTAGCCATTTCTTACAATGCTCTATTTTGTTAGGGAGTGAATGTAGCAGAGAACTCTTGAAAAATACCTTCTTCATTGTAAAAATTGTCAAAATCAGAGTTTTCAAACTCTCTCCCATGATCCCATGTACCTATGGATCTCGGTCTCAAAGAGTATAGCCAACTCTTTGTTTTGTCTTTTAGAAAGAAATGAACAAATTTTAACTTAACAGACTCTATAGTATTACGCTGACTATGAAAGGTAGCCACTACCTCTTCGAATTCCCAAATATGGACATATGGATTTTCATTTTCAAGCCCATGGAAAGTTAGTAAAAGTTGGATCATGTCAGGTTTAAAATCCAAATGTGGTGTACTAGGTGGGAACATAATACATGATGGTATGGATGTGCAGGTAGGGTGGAGATAATCTTTAAGTGACCTAATAGGGGTATCCTCGTGTTGGCTCACTCTATTGAAGCTAGAAGATGAACTAGATGGTGAATTTACCGCTACTATAAAATGTGATGATAATTCTAGTTCTAATGGCCTCACAAATCAACCTCGTCCGTCTCTAGGTCTATACCTTAACACTCACTGATTTTTTTTATTTTGATTATTTTTCAATTAGTGATTTATACATAAGTTCCCAGGATGGGTTGGAGGGCCCAATTTGTCGTGCTTTCTATCCAACCTCCTAGACAGAACTTCCCAAATAGCTCCAAAAACTACTTAGGTTGTACTTATCAATGAAAAAAAAAATTTCAAAATTTTTCATAATTAATGGAATGATCAATAAGATAAATTAACATGATACAAAGTAAAATAAAAACAACAATAAATTATATTAGATAATTTTACCTCCCTAGCAACAACGCCAAATTTTGATCACGCTTAAAATTAACCTTCGACTAAGTGGTTGTTGTAGCGTAGCTTTAGGTTTCAAATCCACAGGGAGGCGATTACTAACATAAAAGGTTATTACAAAAACAGGATAAAATATTGATGAGATAAATTAAAATGATAGACAATAATGATAATGAAAATGGCAAGGCTTCAAGATTCACTTGATTGTTTCATTTTAATGTTTCCCACTTTGATTCTTTTTTTTTTTTTTTTTTTTTTTTNTCACTTTTTTTTTTAATTTTAATTTTTCCCAATTTTTTTCTTTTTTTTTTTTTTTTTTTTTTTGCATGTTTACATCCTAAACAAAAAATCGAAAAATATGGCGTTAAAGATTAAAGATAAAAACTTCGGTATTTTATTTTGAGAAATTCTTTTAAATAATGAAGAACAACGATGATCTAATTTTATAAGCTATCCAAGATCGATAATATATCAATACTAGTTATTCTAAAATGACAATATTGTAGTAAAAGATCAACTCATAAAATAGATATTTCTAACAACGATTATAATCTAACAAGCTAGATATAAGAAAAGCGTGACTGAATTTATATGATTATGAAGAAAATAATCTTTGGATTAAAACAAATCTAAGGATAAACAAAGAGTTTTTCTCATAAACAAAAATATAAATATTAAAGCACACTCATAAGAATTAAACAAGGAAAAACAAGAAAACTATATAATCAAGCTCCTCTCTAGCCTTGCTCTAACTCTAGCCTAGCTTACAAATCATTCTCATCAATTCTAGAGAGAAATGTAAGAAAACTCTCACATTTTAGGATGCTTAACAATGAACCCAAAGGTCTCCTTTTATAGGTAAATGGGAGAGGACATTAAAGAAATTTTACATAATAATTCATTTATTGCCACCTACCACTCTATCACATTACAACCATCTTTTAATCCCTTTGTACTCTGAATTTGGTCAAGTGTCCAACATGAAAGTTGTATATACTTCTCTTATCTTTCCATAGCCTCTTGAATCGTTCCATTTGGATATGTACTTATGAAGAATTGGGCAAAATACAGTAACTATGTCAATTATCGCACACTAACCACTCCATCAACTTGTAAGGCATTTTATAACTCTTTAACCACCAAATTTGATACAATAGCAAGGCAACAAGTTGTATATAATAGAACAAACTTTCCATAGCCATAAGAATCAAGTCATTTGAAGTTATATTCATTAAGATATGATCCCAGATGTTTAGATATGTTAAGCTATAATTCATTTTCGGTGACCTACCACTCAATCAAATTGAAATAACTTTTTGATCAACTTGCACTCATAATTTGAGAAAGTATCCAACAGGCAGGTTGTAGATAATTATCTTAGCTTTCCAGATCATCTTGAATAATTTCATTTGGAGTTCTAGTTAGGTAGCAGTGACCCCAGAAGTTCACGTAGGTCAAGTTGAACGTCTCAAATTCTGGGTGCTGTTGTAACCAAATTTACACCCATCAGACATTGGATTTGGGCTTTAAGTTGTTCTTCAAGTTTATGGAGAAATCTGTTAATTTCTACAGGTATAAGATTCGAACCAAATGGGCTTCTGGATTGAAAGTTACGCTCCGTTTACTTGGCCTGCATCAAAGTAACCAAAAATGAAAATTTAATAATTCTTTTAAGCTCAATACAATGAAAATGCTCACATTAATAGCACTTAAAGTATAAAAATAATGATTTAAATTCTTAATAAATATATTCTTTTAAGTGCTAATCAACAATGTCTTACTTAAGTTTGGGGGAACAAAAAATTTTGGATTTAAATTTTCAATTATTCTACTTTGTTTTTGTTTTTGTTTTGTTTTGTTTTATTTTGCTAAGAATAATTTAAATGCCAATGATATGATTCTGATTGTGAATGCTTAGAACTTGATAAAAGGATTAGATACTAGTTTGTTTTTCAAGTTGATTCTTGTGATGATTGTAGTGCATATGATTATTTGAAACAATAAGTGCACAAAGCCTTGCTTGTTATTGAACTTAGGTTGTTTATAGACTATTTATGCAATATAGACATTTATTTCCATCATTAGCTGTAGAACTTGCTTGAGTAGCTCTTAAGGCGAAATCCTAAAGGATGATACTACTTAGGAGATGATTTAGGTCATCTTTGATTTTGTTTGTGTCATTCTAGCCAACCATATTTGCCATCTATCACTAGTCACCCCTTGGAGCCTATTCATTAGCCTTTCTTTCATTACACCATATAATCTACACCCTAAGAAACGTAAATACTATCATTACCCTTCTAAAGAATCTTAAATGTATAATTTACCTTGTAGGGGTTTGAGACGTAAGATTATGTTAGCAATCAAGTTTGTCATTGAAAGTTGGGGAAGTTGTTAAAAAAAAAAAAAAAGAATATCCATGAGGTAGCTTAGGGTAAGGGCAAGCTTGTGAATGTGTGGCAGGCGCACATTCATAGGATTGATTTCCCTTAAGGAACCAAGAGTGGAGCAATCAAAAAAAAATTGATGATGAAAAGTGGGAAGAAGTGCTAGAAAGGAAAAAGACATATTTGGGCTACAAAAAGCTAACTCTTAGTAGCAATTAGTGTCTCAAAAGAAGATTCTTTAGCTTTGTAAATTCCATTCCTTTTCTTTTTGAGCAATCAAAAAAAATTTGATGATGAAAAGTGGGAAGAAGTGCTAGAAAGGAAAAAGACATATTTGGGCTACAAAAAGCTAACTCTTTGTAGAAATTAGTGTCTCAAAGGAAGATTCTTTAGCTTTGTAAATTCAATTCCTTTTCTTTTTGTAACCCACTACCTGAAACTAAAGTTATAAGCTTACAGAGACCTTTTGATTCTAAGTCATATTTGCCACCTACATTAGTGAAGAGAGGTATAAAAAGCAAGCATATAGAGCTTCCATCCTTCACTTGAGTTCTACTACATAAACATATTCGGATGGTAAAGTTTGATTTTGAAAAAGGCTATTCAGACACACACTCAAAGGATTATATGCATATGAAATTGTTGTTTGAATGATAAGAAAATTTTTCTAGCATTAAAGTTCTTGTTGAGTTTCAAAATCTTAGCAATTTTTGAGGCATATGATATTCTCAGCTTTCTATGTTTGTTTGTCATTGTGTCTTTTGCTCTAAGACTAGCAAAAAATTAAGTTTAGGAGAGTTTGACAAGTGTAAATTTTATCTAAGTTTTAGACCCTTGTTACTTAAGTTCAGTGTTAGTATCTCATTAGTTTTGTGTGTTTTTAGTGTTTTATTTTTGCTTTTAGGATTTTTATTTATGTTTTTGATAGGAGAAAGAATGAGGAAGAATCATGTAAAAGAGAAGGCAAAATGTAAAGAAAATGAAAAAGTAATTCAACAAATCAAGTTCAGTTTTTCTATAGGAACATATCTCTGTATATTAGGCATAACTTTTTCATCTGATATCGGAATGAGGTGATTCAAGGTAGTCTTAGAAAGCTAAGAGATAGAGCTAAAACTTTTATATTTATGACTTTTCCAAATTCTGAACTTATTTTTTCTAAGTAGAGACGCCACGCCGGGGCATGATTTTTTTTCTACGCCGGGGCACAAAGTTTTGCCTCCCACCATTTGCCAACTTGAGAAACCACACCAAGGCATGAAAAGTTACTACGCGGGGGCGTTGGCATATGGAAAAACATGATTATTTCCATTTTTGCCATTAGGTCATGAATATATAAAGAAAACGTATCATTAAGTCAAAGGGGGGAGACGGAGACGACTATAAAGAGAGAATAGGATAGCAGCATTTGTACAAATTTAAGACAATTGTGTACAACAAGATCGAGAGATCTTACTACTGCATCAGGATTCTTCTTTTAGTATATTCCCTTAACTTTTCAATGTTTGCATTTAGATTTTCTAGTTGTTTTAATTTCCATTTCTCTATTCTCTTAACTTTTCAATGTTTGCATTTAGATTTTTTGTTTGTTTTAATTTTATTATGAACTAATTCTTGCGTGCTAATGTTGTAATTCAGCCTAGCCTATAGATTGTATGGATTAAATTTATTTTATTAGATTTCCAGGTTAAAAGTTTAAGTGTTTGATTACTATGCTTAATGCTTTATACAACTTATCATTGTATAATTGGTTTATAGTTATTGTGTGATATTGGGAGATATTGCATGATAATTAAACTTCTAATCTCACACCATAATCTACATACAGGATACAAATATCTGCATGGGTTGTGTAACATGAACATAATAATTCACTAATCTTAATTTGTTTGAAGACTTTAAACTTAAGTTGGAGATAATTGAGTTAGGGTTCTCAAATAAGTCCGGAGTGCTCAAGAGAGACTCATAAATAGCGAATTATTGTTTTCAAAAAATAACCTTAGAATTAAATTAAAATAGGTTCTTGAGATTAATCTAGATGGTGACGGTGAAATCATAAGCTTAGCATCTTTTCATAATTGGCATTAGAATCTTGTTAATTTAGTTTTCTTTTGATTTCATTAGATTTAGCATCTTTGATTTTTTGTTGTCTAAATAGTAAAAATCTAGTTAAGAAAATATTTAATCTATTTGATCCTTATGGGATGATAACTCAGCTTTACCGTTGTATTACTTGAAGCGATTTCTTATACTTGCAAAATTCACAACACTTCATTCGGCACCTCCATCTGAATGTGTCTTCACAAGAATTGCCTCTTCAACTCAGCTGGAACACAACACTAAGACCATACCCTCAAGCTCCTTGATGCATGGATTTAACATCTAAACAACCTAGATCTAATACTAGAAGAAACTATTTTGCAATATCTGAGTTACACAAAGCTCAAACAACTCAAATACCCACTCACTCAAACTCAAAGTATTTAACACAAAATCTCACTCATACCCATTTTGAAAATCAAAGATTTAAGATCATAAATCAGTGAAACAACTGAAATAAATATCCTAACAACTAAAATAGAACCCAAATATAAGAAAGATGAAGCTCAACACTCATTCTAGCACAAATACCTAACTGGCAAAATGCAAAAGATGATAAACAATGACACTAGCAGGTTTAGAGAGAGAATAAATCAATAAAGCAAATTAAAGCTTATTGAAATCACTAAAAGATGATTAAGAAAAAAAATAGCCCATACCCTTATCTCAAATCTCTCAAAGACATACTCTTAGATAAAAAATAAAAAATAAAAAAAATATTTTGAAACATGAGAGAGGTGTCACGAAAAGTCAGAAATTCTATATATTTTGACCAATTTAAAGTCAAAAATGAGGTTGCTCTTTCAGCAAAACTATGAGAAAATTGAGCCAAAAGATTCCAATTCAAAATAAATTCACTTTGAATATGAAATATTGTGCCTTCACGAAGTCAACCGTGGCAAATCTTGGAATTTCAAATGAACTCTCTGTTGATCTTGATTGATCAACAGGTGAGTAAAATCAAGCAGTGACAAATCTTATAATTATGAATGAACTCTCTGTTTAATTTTGACTGATCAACAGGTGAGCAAAATTCGACAGAGTTAAACCAGTTTCATACTTAGCTTCCAGCAGATACTATTACTTCTTATACACAAATCATATTTACTCATTGACCAAATTACAATTTAATAAACACATATAAAATATTTTTAAAATTCATTTAACATAAGATTAGTCAATACAAATTTAGACTTAACAAACCGTGTATATATTATCTTAACATCATGTAATTTACTTTGCTTAGAATCAATGAGTAATTTGTTGTTCAATCTTGACTCTCGGATCCGAATTGCCAACCCAAGTCTTTAGTCAATGATATTTAATTTTGCAAGGCTTTAATATTTGTGGACTGCCCTTTACTACTTGAGTTTAGAAGACTTTGTACAAAATACAAGAAACTTATAATAATTAAACAAGGGGAAATTTACTCTAACCCCCCAATTAGATTTCAAGAAAACACTTAACCCCACATTTTTCCTAAACTAACACTTATCCCCCAAAAAATTATTACTGTTTTCTCAAAACTAACACTTACCCCCCAAATATTTGGGGGATAAGTGTTAGTTTTTTAGGGGTATTTGAGAGGTAAGTGTTAGTTTAGTAAAAATGTGAGGCTAAGTGTTTTTTTTAAATTTAATTGGGGGGTTATTGACATTTTCCCATTAAACAAGTGTGAAAACTTGGACATATACGGACTCGCAACCACAAACACATCATTATAATTTAGACATTCTTATCTAATCACAAGATGAAGATCGACACATGTATATTTTATAATTCTTATCATCAAATTAGGCGATGATGGTGTGATGGTGATGCTGATGGTGATGGGAGAGGTCAATATTTTTTCTTTTTCAATAATCGATTATTTTTTTCTTTTATAATTTTAACAATCGTTAGGATGAAATTCAAGCGTGTTTAGATTCTTCAATCAAATGGGTCCATTAGCTTTGACCGACTTGGACGGGAAATTGCCATATTGGGTTGATTAATGGGAGGAATCAATTATGTTTCCTCAATTATGGCTTTTACTTTCGGAAGACAGGACAAACTAAAGGTTAGCGTTCTGTACACTGACAAATATCATTTTGACGCGTTACATGGAGACATTAGCCTGATTTTATGTTTAAATACTAAACTGACAAGTGTCACTTTCACGTGTTACACAGTATTAATCCGAATCACAAACTTCGTTTAGAAACAACCCACTAGCCGCCATCTATCCAATACGATATTATAGAAATTTGGGCGCCTCTTAAATTTTTAAAAACTTATTTTACACATTTTTAAATATATTATAAATTTAATATGAACAGTATTTTTAATTTTAAAATTAAATATATATGATTTTTTTAAATTAAAAAAATATATATATAAATAAATAGAGCTTAAGATAAATAGTACTGATAGACATTGACTTAATGGGAATGGATATGGATTGATGTTTCAAAGTTTGAAATTTGAAATCTATTATTTAATGGTTTTTTTAATAAATTTTAAAAAAATAAGGGGGAAATGACTCTGACCCCCCAGTTAGATTATTCGAAAACACATAAC
>JANLJB010005598.1:10660-22271 GCA_026212285.1 Bursera cuneata
CGATGGTTTCCAAGCTGGGAATGGAAAATGTCTATTCACCAGCTTGAGGGGGAGTGTGGAAAAAGGAAGTTTAGGATTTTGGATAGCGTTGCTTTTCTTTTCTTTCCTATTTCTGTTTTCTTTCCTAATTCTGTTTTCCTTTTCTTTTTTTGAATGTTGTATCTAGCCTATTTAAAGGCTGTTTTCTTCTTGTAGTAGACACATAGAAATACAATTTTGTTCCACATTATCTATTCATGTTCTCTGGATACCTTTCTATCCATTACATTCAGTGATAAACAATTTCAACCTCTGTGCTTACTTCATCCTGATTCCGTGTTGAACCGAAAGTTTCACATGGTTTTTTTTTTTGAGTTTGTGAAAGAGATAAAAATAACTGCTCTCAACAAGCACTGTAAGGTCCATACTGCAACCTGGAACTCTATAATCGTGATTGGTATTTTGAATATTTTATTTATAATTCAGCTCTTAGATTGTTCTTAACCAGGAGCAATGTTACATTTTCATGTGTTAGTTAATTTGTCATGTTAGAATAAAACAGCAATATGTCTTGTTTAACGTATTTGCACTCTGTCATGCAGGTTAGTGGTGCATGGCTTCTCTACAAGTCTAATTCGCTGGGTGAAGGTTTTCTGTCTGCAACACTTAAGGGTTTCAGTGTGGTAGATAATCGTGAGGGAACTGAAGAAGATTTTAGGTTGGCGATCGGAAAGCCTGAGGACATTGGTTATGGTGGTCCATACTTAGTGACAGATGATGAGAAACAGACCAGATTTGATGCAAATGTTATAGAAGAGAAGGATGTTAAACCAGTTACTACTATGCTTATTGTCGATGCCAAATTTGGAGAAAGCATATCGTTTGTTTCTGTGTGTCTCCAAAGGCCACAATTGTTGGTGGCACTTGATTTTCTGCTGGCAGTTGTTGAGTTTTTTGTTCCAACTGTTGGCAGTTTGCTATCAAATGATGAGGATCAGAGCTCTATGCATATGGTTGATGCGATTATTCTGGATCAGCCAATTTACAGTCAACCTTCTGCTGAACTCTCGCTATCTCCTCAGAGACCTCTAATTGCTGATGATGAAAGATTTGATCATTACATTTATGATGGTAATGGTGGAATTTTGTATTTAAAAGATAGGCAGGGAATCAATCTCTCACAACCTAGTACAGAAGCTATAATACATGTTGGAAGTGGAAAAAGATTGCAATTCAGAAATGTTGTCATCAAGGTATCAGTTTTACCCAGATGTTCCTTTGTTCATGGTCAGTATGGATTTTGAAAATCATATCTTTGCCGAAAAATTTCATAGCTTTTTTCTCTCTCCAAAAAAAAAAAAAAAAGCAGAATGGGCTCTACTTGGATTCTTGTATTCTGCTCGGAGCGAATAGTAGCTATTCTGCCTTGAAGGATGATGGGGTCTCCTTAGAAGTGGGGGATGAAGATTCTCACAACAGTTCAAGAGAAAGTGTGAACTATTTACCAACTCAAAGCACTGCAGCTGACAGATCTATGGAGCTTGTCGTAGAGTTGCAGGTCAATTTTTTTTTTTTTTTAATTTCCCTTAATTTTTTTCACTTTTTTACAAATCTATTCTTTCCTTTCCTCTTTGAATGTGTGTATCAGTGAAGCAGGTAAATATGCAATAATAAAATGTTGATTTTGTTGTCCATATCCCTCATGAAGATGGGCAGCAGAAATGAACCAACCGGCTATCTTTGTGTTTAAACGTCTAATGATTGCTAAAACTGCCTTGCTGTTGTGTTAGTAGAAAGTGTGAATGCTTTACCATACATGTTAGTTTCATTTCTAACATTGTTTATGTCATACATGTTAGTAGAAATCCTCCGTATATAGGACGTGTTATGTTTGACTAGTAGTAGCTGAGTTTCGGCATGATGTTAGAAAATGCTAGGCTGCTGTAGTCTTGGATTGTGCTCAAGCTAAATACATCTTGTTTGGCTATTAGAACTTAAGATTTCTGAAGTTAAAACCCTGAAACATGCAACATCATACACTATATGTCTCTTAAAACTTTCTACTTTGTCATATCATCTGTTTTTAATGTCAATTTTGATTCATCCAACATGTTTAATTTATTTTATATGGTACCCCTCATGATTTATAACTTACATTGATAATGATTTTCATTTGTGAGCACAGTACCTCAATGTCTACTATTGTGAGCACAGTACCTCAATAGTTATGTATTTTCTTGCTGTTGCTTCCTAACTGAGATGTCTCTTTGCAGGCTATTGGCCCAGAGTTGACCTTTTATAATACATCCAAAGATGTGAGAGAATCGCCAAATCTCTCCAACAAACTATTGCATGCACAATTAGACGCTTTTGGCAGGTTAATTTATCTTCATTGGTATTCGTTCTATTGTTGAGCTTTTGGATGATCTTTTGAATAGTCAAGTTTCAATGCGATTTCATGGGTGCTAAACATGCGTCTAATCTTTTTAGTTTTGTATGTTTTTAATCCCCATCTTAGGGAGCATTTTTTCTTTTCAACAGATACCTGGTCCACTCTTGTATTTTCTACAACTTGTGCTTGCTGTCATAGAAGACACTTGATTGGGTTTTTTTTTAATTAATGGTTGTATTTCGCGTACAGTATAATTGCTATTAAAGTTTTAACAGTATTGTTGGGTTATTTCCTACTAGCCCTAGCGTTTGGGGTCAATGGTCATTCAACATGATGATCAAAATCTGGTGACAGATAGCTCTGGCATTCAAATCCTTTCACTTCATTACTTAAATAACATTCGTTAATCAAATTCAGTTGCATGAGGGGCTTGGAAGAGTTTAAATACTATTGTTAGACCATTTTCTAAGAACTTAAGCTTTTGAGATTAGTGGTTCTTCAAGGATTATAATGTTGAACTGCACTTAGGTTTATGCATGCAAATTCATGGAGTTTTATTTTGTGCAAAAGCAGGAAGAAATACCTGTTGCATTGTAGAAGTTCCAAAATTAGATTGGTTAGTTCCATTATATGGTTCTCTGAATCTTATTTTGGTAAATAACGTGGAAAATCCTATTATGGTAAACGCTTTTTTTGTAAATGATACTCATAGGAGCTATATGTGCGGCCTGATATGTTGGTATTGGAAAACTGAGATATTTCTCTGGCAGTTCAACTCTATTTTACAGTTGTGTTGACTCTCTCGACTAGCTCTTGGAAAGCATTGTTGATTAAGAGCACTATGTAATGCCTGATTTCTTAGAGATTAGGAGGCTGTTTAATTTGACTTGTTCAACTTTAACTTTTTGTTCTGTTATTATAGTATGTGTGTTGTACTCGGTGGAATACTGGTTCACATCTTTGTAATTCCATTTCTCATTAATAGAACTTTGCCCTTGTTTATTATATAAAAATAAAGGCCTTATATTTTCTCTCGAGAGAAAAAAGAAAAGCATTGTGTGGTGCTGAAGTTGTTATATGATTTTCAAAAGTCTGGCAACTTTCCTATATAATTTCTTGAGCGAACCTATAAACTACGCACTTCTTAACATCATCATTTTTTGCTTTTATGTTCTGAAGTACAAATACTTGCTTTTTATTTATTATTTTTTTAATATGAAGTCTAATCCACAAAATGAAGTAATTGGAAAGTGACATTCAATTTGCTTATGCTGCTAGCAGGTTTGTTTTGAGAGGTGATACCCTTGAAATGACTGCAAATGTGCTTGGTTTGTCAATGGAGAGTAATGGAATCAAAATTTTGGAGCCTTTTGATACCTACATGAAGTATTCAAATGCATCTGGAAAGACCAATATACATATATCTGTTTCAGATATATTCATGAACTTTTCATTTAGCATTTTGAGACTGTTTTTGGCAGTTGAGGACGACATTTTGGCCTTTTTAAGGATGACTTCCAAGAAAATGACTGTTGTCTGTTCTCAGTTTGACAATGTTGGTACTATTAGAAGTATGCTAAGATTAACTTTTCTTCTCTTTCTTTTAGTTAATGCCGGAATAATATTGTTATGCAAGGTTATGTATTATTCACTTACTACATTTTTGCACTTTGCAGATTCTTCTAGTGACCAAGTATATGCCTTTTGGAAACCTTGTGCGCCACCTGGTTTTGCAGTTCTTGGTGACTATCTGGCTCCATTGTAAGTGAAAAACTTCAAACAATTTGTTCTGTATAACTTTTCTTTAAGCATCAATATCAATTGTCTATGGTGACAGGGACAAGCCACCGGCAAAAGGAGTTCTTGCTGTCAATACCAACTTTGCAAGAGTCAAAAGACCTGTATCTTTTAAACTAATTTGGCCACCATTAGCTTCTGGGACCTTTTCTAATGAAAGTGTATCTAGTAAGGATTCGCTGACCCTGAGTGAAGGTGATGGTCACTGTTCTGTTTGGTTGCCTGAAGCACCCAAAGGTTATGTTGCAATGGGCTGTGTTGTTTCCCCAGGAAGATCAACACCGCCGCTATCTTCCACTTTCTGCATCTTGGCTTCTTTAGTATCTCCTTGTTCCCTGAGGGATTGTATTACCATCAGCTCTACCAATCTGTATGTGCAAACAAGTTCCTATTATAAGTTCATTTTAAGCTCAATATACTGAAAAGAGTATATGCATGTATAGATGTGTGTGTGTTTATATTTGTTACCAAACAAATCTACCAAACCATGGATGGTTAACCCTCTTCATAGCAATATAAAGCTACATCGATGTGACAGCTTGATCAATAAACTTCTACTGCTGATTGTTAATATCCTCCTAATAATACTACTATAACAATATTTGACTGCATGATGATCAGTTTAAGAAGGTTTCTGATGATGGCTAAGGTTACATGATATTTATTTGTATCAGGTCATATACTCGGAAAATATTGAATGATACCTAAAACATTTTTAAATATGAGTACATGATTGGTCTCTTGGTGGAATATGGAATGAAGGTTTCTGATGATGGCTAAGGTTACATGATATATTATTTGTATTAGGTCATATACTCGGAAAATATTGAATGATACCTACAACATTTTTAAATATGAGTACATTATTGGTCTCTTGGTGGAATATTGATATCTGAATCAGTTGTTCAATATTGTTATGTGTTTTGAGTTCTATTTTTGTATCACTGTGCAGATGTCCATCAAGTTTTGGATTTTGGCGAGTGGATAATTCTGTTGGAACTTTCTTGCCAGCAGATCCCTTGACTTTTAGGTTATCAGGTAGGGCATATGAACTGCGTCATGCAATTTTTGGGTTTCCAGAGGATTCTCCAAAAGCATCTGAGCATCCGCATGTCCAAGCTTCTAGCAGTCATGGTCACTCCAGGCAATCGGAAAACTCAGCACCCATAAACTCTGGTAGGCGTTTTGAAGCTGTTGCTAGTTTTCACTTGATATGGTGGAATAGGGGTTCAAGATCTAAGAAAAAACTATCCATATGGCGTCCAATAGTCCCTGAGGGTATGGTATATTTCGGTGATATTGCTGTTAAAGGGTAAGTGGTGTTTTATAGTGTATCCTTATAAAGAGTATTCTTGTTTCAATGATTTTGAAATTACCCTACGATGATTTATTTGGAACCTAGGTATGAGCCACCAAATACAGGCATTGTTCTTCATGATACTGGAGATGAAGAGCTTTTCAAAGTCCCTCTGGATTTCCAACAAGTTGGACTGGTCAAGAAGCAAAGGGGAATGGAGAGTATTTCTTTCTGGCTTCCTCAAGCTCCACCAGGTTTTGTTTCTTTAGGTTGTATTGCATGTAAGGGCACACCAAAACAATATGATTTCAGCACTTTGAGGTGCATACGTAGTGATATGGTTACTGGAGATCACTTTTTGGAAGAGAGTTTATGGGATACTTATGATGCCAGGCTTAGAGGAGAACCATTTAGCATATGGGCAGTTGGTAATGAGTTGGGAACATTTATTGTCCGCAGTGGATCCAAAAGACCTCCAAGAAGGTTTGCCTTAAAGCTAGCAGATCCGAATGTTCCAAGTGGCTCAGATGATACTGTAATTGATGCTGAAATTGGAACCTTTTCGGCCGCCCTTTATGATGACTTTGGTGGCTTGGTAAGAATTCTTATTACAAGTAGCTCATCTAAAGCAACTGGAAAAATGTTTAGACTACCACTTTTGCATGAAAATTATGTTGGTCTAAGCAAGACTTTGATAATGAGTTCTATAGAGTAAATTGAGGACAAATGTGGTAAAGTAAGATTTTTCTTAAGTAGTCAAAAAAATTTTCAGGCCTTTTCTTATCTTGTTTCCTTGCATTTAACAATGTCTAAATGGGAGGCACATTTCCATTTCTTTCTTTAGCTGTTTATTTTTTTCCCCTTTCCCGCTGTATTTCTTCCATAACAATTTTTATGTAAGATTTAAGAGTCTGCTTCACTAGTGGCTTATCCTAGATCCGAAAAATTTTCTTCTTCTTGTGGTTGGAATTTGTAATATTCCATAGTGATTTATAAATTGGTTAATTTTTTGCTTCATGTTTATTTTTATATTTAGGGTCCACTTGGTACGAGAAATTTATTGATCAAAAGAGCATTGTTATTGTAAAAAATCTCTTTAATTTTTTGTTTCTTTTGTTCGTAACTCTAGAAGAATTTATGAATGATTAAATAAATTGTTTTATGGCTATTGGAAGAAGCTCAAAGTATGAAATTTTTTATTTTATTTTTTTTGTAGCTTTTACTCTATATATATATTTTTTAAGTGATGTCTTTTAAAGTTTTGAAAAGTAAAAATTATCTAGAAAATATACTTTATCCCTTTGGTTACAACAAAATCCTTTTTTGGTAATATAATATGGGAAAGTACTTTTAATTTATAAATATAAACAACTATCAGTTTTTTTGATAAAAGGCTTTTTTTTTTTTTGATATGATACAAAGAATTTATATTAATGGCAGATTTGCAAAAATAACCAGATCCAGGGGGTTATATTAAAAAGTAGTCAAGTTCTTAAAAATTTTGACTGTCTAACCAAAACAGTTGGCCTGTAACAGGCCATCATCAATGGGCCAACTGTCCAGCTTATTTGGTTAAGGCAATCAAATAAATTTTTGAACTTGTTATTTTTTAACTGAACCTCGTAGATTTGGTTATTTGACATAATATTTCTATATTAATAGAGTAAAAAGAGTGGACCAAGGTGTCCAAATATGCAAAGAAGCCTAGAGGAGACAAAATCTATACAAAATGGTGTGTATGATTAACAAAAAATCTTAAGCCCTAGTGCTAGGAACCTAAAAAAAGAGCTCTCTTTTAATAAACTTTACTTAAAAAAGTTGTACTGAACAAACTCTTGGTTATAGTTTTTGACAAATTTGATGTATTCTATTAATTTATATAGAGTGGTCGCTCTGTTAATTGCTATAGGGTTGTTAACTATAATTTCCATCTTAAAGTCCTGATTACTATATTATGGCCTTGTGATTGTAATTATTTCCTTGTTTTCAATTATTGACGTTTTTTTTTTGGGCAGATGGTTCCTTTGTTTAACATATCTTTGAGTGGAGTAGGGTTCAGTTTGCGTGGGAGAACTGACTACTTGAGTTCCACTGTCAGCTTCTCCTTAGCTGCGAGATCATATAACGACAAGTATGAAGCTTGGGAGCCTCTTGTTGAGCCAGTGGATGGATTTTTAAGGTAATTAGTTGCACTACGCACACCTAATTGTATTTAACTAGAGAAAATGGGCAGGATGACTTAATTCCCGATTCATTTCATTCTAACTCTTAGACATTTATATTTCAATTTCAGAAGATAAAGTGAACAACTCCATAATTACTTTTCTTGGCTGTTTGATGTGCTACTATATTAAAAACCTTTTTGTTGCTCGTAGTCTTCTGTAGGAGAATCATGGACTCCAAAATTGGTTGTTTTGTTGGTATCACGTGCTAGTATTTTAAAAATCTTTTTTCAGCATGTAGAAAGTCTAATATCTATTAGGTGAGGTTAATATGTTCTCTTTTAATTCAATTTCATTGCTCCTGAAATAAAGGAACAAGCTCAAACTTGTGAATATCTTATTTTGGTGGAAAAGTCTTGAGCTTAGTAATTATGAAATAGTTGAATTTCTATGATGATATGTGGAAATGGTGATTTTAACTCTCTCCCTCTATTGCTTCTTGATGGAAGGGGACTGATTATATATATTGCTTAATATTTTAAGGCTAATCTCATTTTTATCTCAATTGAACAGGTGATTCTTATTTTTAATATCCTTTTTTCCCCAGTTTGACCATGCCATCCTATCAGCTTTGCCTTTTTCTTCCTCTCCTTGTAAGATTTTAGTTTTATCTTAGAAATTCTAGTTTTATGTCAACACCTAATTTGGTAACAGGTACCAGTATGATCTGAATGCACCTGGTGCAGCTTCTCAATTGCGTTTTACGTCCACAAGGGATCTGAACTTGAATGTCTCAGTGTCTAATGCTAATATGATAATACAAGCTTATGCTAGCTGGAGCAATCTTAATCATGTCCATGAGTACTATAGAACAAGGGTATATTTCTTCTTGTATATATGTAATTTTCTTAGCGGTATTGGCTTGTCATGTCTAAAGCTTCTAACACTCTTTTTTAATTTTCCATTGCATAGGAAGCCTCTTCTCCGACTTATGGTCGAAGACCTATCATTGATGTCCATCACAAGAGGAATTATTACATAATCCCACAAAACAAACTTGGTCAGGATATTTTTATTCGAGTGACTGAAATCCAAGGGTTTTCAAATATAATCAGAATGCCATCTGGAGATATGAAGCCTGTCAAAGTTCCTGTTTCAAAAAATATGTTGGACTCCCACTTGAAGGGAAAAAATTGTGGTAAAGTTCGAACAATGGTGACGCTTGTTATAGTGGATGCACAGGTATAATTCCTTTGATCATCTGATGGAGGATATTGCTTTCCTTTCTTGCATAATAGACTTTGAGACTCTTTAATGGGTCCATTAAAATGATTTGAATGAACAGTTATGCCTATAACTTACAAATCAATGTTAGGTCTCTAGTTTGATTCTTGTTCAATAGGTATTCTTTTTATTAGGTTGTTGGATAATATGTAAATTAATTACTTCATGGAATGGCATCTTATAGGACTGTAACTTGGTTGTGGAAGCTATACCTGTTTAGTTGACATTCATGATTTTTTGTTATAATTGATATAAAAAACATGTAATACTTAAAAGTTTATCTTGAAGGAACAATTAAACAAAACGTAATTTAGTTTAGATTCCATGGTTGCTTATTGAAGGGATAGTTTTCTTGAAGAATATATAGTCCAATGTTTTGAAGCACCTTGCAGTGAATGACTTTACCACAAATTTTCTCTTTTTTTATTTTTTATTTTTATTTATGTTTGGAGGGTTGGGGGAGGTTAGGGGTAACAGATGAAACAAATAAATTTCTTTATTCCATTAATCTTTTCTCATGTTAAATGTTAAATCAGCAAAGTTACAAAGAAACTACCACGATCAAAGTTAATCTTTTTGTTTGTTTGAATATTTTCTTTTGGTGGAATAATAAGTAACCTTGGCAGGGTTTTTCATTATTGGGGTGGGGCAAAACCTAACCCATGAAAAGTTAGGGTGGGAATAATAGGGATCCCCTAGATACCCCGGTATCCCCCATATGTGGCATATTGTTTTCCTTTCTCTATACTAGATTGTCGTCTAAGTATCTGCTTTTCTTCAGTAATACAAATCGTTGTTTCGAAGAAAAAGAAAGAAGTGCTCAACCTAAACCAAACTTCAAAATATTGCCATACTTATTAGCTCTCTTTATATGGGTAGATCTTTCTGATCTTAGCTTGTCTTTAGTATAATAAATTGCTTTTGTTTCAAAATATTGTCTTTATTAATTTTTACTTCTACTAAATTTCACTAGGATTAATATTATTTTGACTACAGTAATTGTATAGGGAAATCTTATGCTAGAAGGATTCTTGTTGTTTGACTAGTATATGTATCTGATATGTAGGGGTATGAGGTTCTTCCAAAGACAATTCTGTAAACTAAAATAATTTTTTTTTCTTTCTTTTCTCTATCATCTTTTTGATTGTACTCGATATCGATTGGTTCAAGTTGATTCAAAACTTGTTTGTTGTATTTTTGTATCAATACTTCCTTATTATTTTAACTTTTTACCCCTGTAAATAATTATAACTTACCTATATGTTTCTTATTCAGAATAGATTTATATTTTATTGGTATTGATATTATTTCTGTCAGGAGAGTGGTTTTGTTCAATTGCTTAATTACTTGTATATACTTGGTTATAGTTCCCAAGTCTTGGAGGGTTGACTCCTCATCAGTATGCTGTCGCTATCCGTCTTACTCCAAACCAAGGCATTTCAAGTGATTCACCTCTTCATAAACAGAGTTCACGCACAAGTGGGAGTATCTCGAGTTACTCCTCGTCTTCTAAGCTTGAAGTTGTCAACTGGAATGAAATATTTTTCTTCAAAGTTGATTCCCCGGTATGAGAATTTGTTGATGCTGTGTGGGGTGTGTGTGTGTAAGAGTTCATTTTCCTGACTATGCTGCCTATGTTTGATTGAATGAGCCACATAAAAGATCTGTTTATTACCTTTTTCTGTCAAATCTCTTGCAATATTTTATACTATTTACTTCTTTTAGTGAAGATGCGACTTTTGTAAGAAAGAAAAACTTATTGAAGTCATTCTCACTTTGATATTTTTGAGGTCTGTCATTAGATAATTGTAACCCTGAAGCTTAAGTTTTAGATAAAGTGCCCAATTATAGTACAAGTAGCCATATATTTATATTATTAAAGCTTAAATACTATTTTTAGGCTTTTATACATCAGTTCAAGTTTTTGGTTTAAGGGGTAACTTTACTTTTTATTAGAACCAAGGTCATCCAATAGTCACGTGTTTAAATCCTTGTATTATATTTATTGGCTGCGAATAAGTAGTTCTATTTAGTTGTTATGATTGTGGGTTTTTATATTTTAGTTTTTTGAAGATACGAGAGTTTGTTAGATTTACATGTAATATCCAAAATGGCATTTCTAGTTGATTTTTATGGTTACATTTTTCTAGGCAATACCATCAATTTCTCTCTCAAGATTGGAAATTTTTCTTCCTTCTTATGGTTTGACTAGCCATGGCTGCTTATAGGAGCTTTTTACATCTTAATTTGACATGATATGTTGTGTTTGAATTCTCAATCACAGTATGAGCCTTGTGTGTAATCCGATTATTCATATTAATCTCTCTCACTCTGGTGTGCATCTAATAAAACTTTTTAAATGATTACAGGATTACTATACAATGGAAGTAATAGTGACTGACATTGGGAAAGGTATTAGACTTTGCATTTGGACCTATTGTTTATGCTAGTTGGTGATGTGCCTTGTTTACTTTAAAAGATAGCTTTAAAACTTCAGATTTGAATATTGTTGCATAAGAACTCTGAAGAATTCTCAACATTCTATGCAAAATCCTCTAAATTTCTGTTCACTCTGGGAACTAAAATGAGTTTTATAATTCCCATGCTATTCATATGCATTATTTATTTTGAACTTTGTTGTTTTATGATAAGAATCTTGGGAGAATCATATCTCAAAAGCTAGCTATTGAAGTGGGAGAG
>JANLJB010005603.1:0-11432 GCA_026212285.1 Bursera cuneata
GCAAAATCATTTGTTCCATCAAACTTCTCAATTTCGTACTTAGTACTTGACGAAGCCATTCCGATATCTCAACAAATAACTTCAAAATTCACAATTTTCAACAACAAAGAAACTCCAGAAAATATCTAGCCAATAACCTTAGCTCTATCACCAATTTGTTGTGCGCAGAAGCATTAAATGAACCCAAATACACATAAGCTAAAATGTGCAGAAACAAAAGTGCAGAAAAATGTAGCAAAAACACAAAGAATTATATTGGTTCGGACAATTAATCAGTCCTACATCCAGTTGCAGTGCTAGCCAATCACTATGAAGAATATTCAAAGTTAGAAGGGAATTACAATAACCTAGATTACAGAGATGAAGACACTTACTCTCTGCTCTATGTTTCGTCCCTTTCCTCTATGGAGAAAACCCTCTCCTTGGCTCTCAAAATTGTCTCTCTTAATTTTTCTCTTAGCCCCCAGATCTATCCTACTCAAATAATAGAATAATTTGTATTTATACCAAAAAATTAGGGCAACACAAAATATTACAAAATTGTCATTCTCAGGTGAATAGTAACCACACCTCGGCGTGGAATCAGTTGCACATCCCGGCGCCAACTCTCTGGAAATCTGCACAGTAGCCATGAACAGTACCGCGCCCCGGCGTGGAATCAGTTTCATGCCCCGGTGCCAACTCTTTGGAATTCTGCACAGTAGTTATGAACAGTACCCCCGCCCCGGCGTGGAATCAGTTTCACACCTTGGTACCAACTCTCTAGAATTACTTGTGAATAGTGAACAGTACATTAAAAATTGATTTACACTCACAGAAACCATACATGGATGTTATGATATGGTTAAAACTTGGAGTCACAAATCAAGTTTAAGATGGGGTGTTAAGAATTAAACTTTATTTGTTTTAGTTAGTTTGAGTGATTGTAATTTTAGTTTTCCTAGAAAGAGTCTAAGTCAAGTTTATGGGAGTCAATTCATAGTAGTACAAGGAATCTAATTCTTGAATAAATTAGGAGTGTATGCCTTATATAAGACCAGTGATGTTTTGTTAGTGTGTGTATAAGGTAGATTTGGGTATTATTCAATAAAAAGAAAGTTTTCTGAAAGAAAAAGTGTTTTGAGTGTGATTTTAATTTTAAACAAAACGGTACAGAGCAATTAATTATCCAACGGATGGGTCATTACTCTACCTTAACGTAGTGGTTTAATTGGGTTGAACATATACTACTAGCTGTTAGGAAGTTGAATCTGTGGTTCGATCGAGAGCTTTGAAGGAAACTATTTCCATTTCTTTTCTCGTGTTCGTCACATCTATCTCAGTTGACCTTGTAGTAATGCACAACTGCCCGAAACAAGTGGTCCAATGAGAAACCGTGTCTAGGTAAAAGTTGAGAAGATTATACTATTCAATAACCTGTATATATATTGTTATCAAGCATTTGATATACTTTTCCTATTTCTTACACAATAATTACTTCATAGATCATATTTTCGTGATTTTTAGCATTTTGTTTGTGAGTTATGCATTATTTTAATCTTTCCGTCTGTGTATTTGAATCAAATTAACTACAATATCACATCAGAGAAAAAGTCTACATACTATATCACTAACAAACATTTTCAGTAAAATTCCGTCACATTTCTTTTTCTAAATTTTCTCTTAAGCACAATCATGATTCGATTATCTTTGATTTGTATACATGTATGGTGAGATTTTATTGAATGAACTAAAAGATAATGTGGTATCAGTGCTTAGAAGGCTTTATATGTATATGAGCATACGCTAACTTACATGAGAGAAAATATTATTGTACAAAAACATTTTAGTTGTGGATAGTATGGGAAGTATCATGATAATTCTCCTTAGTGTCCCACATGGTTACGTCTATTAAGTGTGAAACCATGACTGGATGAGCCGAGGTATGTGTGAATTATTGACCTTATGAATCGAAGTGCATCTAGAGGCTTTTAAAAAGACATTTATCCTAATGATTGTCAAACTTATATATTCATTCAATTCTAGTAGACTTGAACAATCATGACTTTACTGGTCTAATGCTAATCTGTCAACTTTTAACCTAATCAGCCATATGGAAAAGTTATTATTTATTTAATAAATTTAATCTTAAAATTATAATGTATTTGATTTTTTGAAATATCATATTTAAATTTAACTTTTTATTAGTTACATGTTTATATTATTGATAACTAATAACCACACACATATAGAGAGAGACACACCATACTATTTATTTGTTAAATTAATTTAACTTACAAATGATGTGGTTTGTTGATTAGATAATTATACAATTAATACGTGAAAATTATAATAAAATATCAAATCGATAACATTTTATATATTTGACCGTGAAATTCGTTATATTATTTTTGTGGTTTTTATGTTCAAACATGGCCGCAACAAATTAAGTCTCAGCGACTCCATATATAAAGGGGCAGACACTCAAAGCCTGCTAGCTGACCATAGTAAGACTCTTTCTCTTTTGTCTATTGGTTACCTTCTTGTTTCTCTTAAAGGTCAGAAATTAAAGATGGTACAGAGAAGAGGCGGTGCAATGGTTGCCACAGCAGTACTGTTGATGGGTTTGTTGACCCTCCATTTTGAGCAAAGTCGAGCTGAAAACTACACTGTTGGCGGTATTTTTGGTTGGAGCTTGGGCGTAGATGCCTGGCCTAAAGGAAAGCGTTTCAAGGCTGGTGACTTTCTTGGTGAGTATAATAAGAATGAAACAGTACAATCTTTAGTTTCATTTTTTTTTTTCTTTTTTCTTAAGTTATACTTTTTGTATTATCAACAATGATTTGCGAAAGATTTAACACAACAACAAAAATACTCCCAAACATAAACCAAATTATTAAGAAACTCTTATATATGTATATTACTAACGGCTAATCTATCATATTTGTAGTTCTTTTCCGATGGTTAAGAACTAACTATTAAACTTATTGTACATCATTTTGTGTTGTTTTCTTTTTTCTTTTTTTTTTTTTTTTTTTTTGGGGAGTTTTCAATNTTTTTTTCTTTTTTCTTTTTTTTTTTTTTTTTTTTTGGGCAGTATTCAAGTATATTAGTTTATTCCACAACGTGGTTGTTGTAGACAAGGCAGGTTACGACTCCTGCACGGCCCCAAGCGGTGCCAAAGTTTATCAAACAGGGAATGATTATATCGAGCTTACCCAGGGACAAAACTACTTCATCTGCAGCTATTTTGGCCATTGCCAGGCTAGGATGAAAATAGCTGTTACTGCTATGTAATCTAACTAGGTTGGCATGTTGTGGCTATGTAATGTATTGAGAGCACGTAGTGAAAGGCCTTCATAACTATATTCTAGATAGAATGTTGGGTGAACGGTTTATGGCTTAGTTTTATGTATTTACATAAGGGTGTGTTCTTGTTTTGGTAATAATATTTTTGTGTTTATGTAACAGTGGAACAGAAGTTGAAGCTCTCTTGAAAAAAAAAAAAAAATGTATTGTAATGTCCAGGGTCATGTTTTGGTAATAAGTTGTACTTTTTAGGCCCTAGTTTTTGACTAAGCCATGTTTTTATTGTTTTTACTTTGTCAATTACATCTTTAAACATAACTTTTATATCAATGGTTATTTATAAACTTTTTTGTAATACTTTACAAGTTTTATAAAAGTGTTTATAACTTTTATATGAATATTTACAAGTGATATATCAATATATCAGATATATTGTACCCAAATCCCGAAGAAATTATATGAAACTTCTAGACCTTGAAGCCAGCAAAATTCGTAATGGATGACCAAATAAAGACACAGACTGAAAAAAATTTTATCTCATGAGATTTATTCGAAAGTCCTAACATCCATAAAACTAAATTCCTAAGCTAAACATCATAATCCATTAAGTTAGATTCAGAATGAAGCTCATTTGAGTGCATTAATTAAAACATATATATACATTATAAAAGGGTATCTTTGAAATTAGTTGTGGTTTATTCAGAAAATAATATCCTTTTAATATTTATGAGAGAGCAAACTTAGAACTGTGATCTAATGAGTTAAAATGTAAGGAAATTTACTCTTTGGTAATTTAATGACAAAATGAGGTAATTGCTAGTCCAAAAAGAAGGATAATTGTTCTATTAATTTCAAATAAGTACAGGGCCTATAAAATACTAACCATGATGAAAATTTTAATTTGTATAGACATTAGAGAGAGGGTTCGGAAGATCACAGGTTCATTAATCAATAAAAGAATGAACATTTCTCTCTCGTTTTTAGTATGTTATAAAGCGTGCTAATTTAATTTAACACCTAAATTAACACACACATACGTGTATATATATATATATATATATATGACGGCTCGGAACCCCTCATACAGGAACCCTGAGGGCCAATTAATGAATAAATAAAATAAAATAAAATTTAAATCAAATAAAACGTTTTAATCAAAACATTTATACTGAAAATCTTGAGTTATAAAATTCTTTTCCAATAAAATAAATTACAAATGACTCAGTCTACCCAGACATACCCAGAAAACTGTCTAAGATCCTTTATTTGAGCTCTGGATCACTATCGCTAAACCCTTGACCTCGAGTATATGTGGAGGAAGGGATAAGCAACACAACCCAGTAAGAATTTCTACACTACACAGTTCCATAACATTTTAAAACTTAAATCATGCATCAAGTAAAACACATAACACACATAATCATTTTATTTCTCATACTCGCATACCGAGTAATTTCACTATCAGAAACTTTTCTTGTCTCGACCGTCGCGATACATTTGACACATCCGTACATCTCAATTATGTGCAACCTAACCATCATCTAACATTGTCCTTAGATCCCGTATCTCAACAGGCACATCTAAGGATCATCTCGTATCTAAACACATGCTACCAGCAATCCCTATATCAGGTGTTCTCCCTTAGGTCCCGGATCAGCACGAACCCACCTAAGGGCTAATACTATAATCATATTACAAGTGTTTCCCCTTAGATCTCGGATCAACATGGGCTCATCTAAGGCCAAACACTCAATACCATATCATTAATATTTCCCTTTAGGTCTCGGATCATCACGGGCCCACCTAAGGCCTAACACCAAAAATCATATCATAAGTGACTCTATAGACCTATCCCATATCACAGCGAGTTATAGGTCAATCCTGTATCAATAAGACTCTAAAGATCTATCACGTATCACAGCGACCTCATATATCTCTTTCATATCAAACAGAGTCTACAGATCTATCCCGTATCACAGTGAGCTCATAGATCAATCTCGTATCAAACAGACTCTACAGATCTATCATGTATCGCAGCGGGCTCATAGATCAATCTTGTATTAAACAAACTCTACAGATCTATCCCGTATCACAGCGAGCTCACATATCAATTCCATATCAAATAGACTTTATAGATCTTTCATGTATCGCAGCGGGCTCATAGATCAATCCCGTATCAAACAGACTTTACAGATCTATCCCTCAGTACGTCACTTGACTACTACGTATCAGTCGGTCAGTTTGTACATCACTAGACTATCGCATATCAGCCAGTCAGTCTAGACGCCACTGAATTACTGTATATCAGCCAGTCAGTCAACACATCACTGGACTACCATATATCAGTCGGTCAGTCCACACATCACTGGAATACCGCATATTAGCTGGTCAGTCTGCACATCACTGGACTATCACATATCAACTGGTTTGTCCGCACATCACTGGACTACCGCATATCAGTCAGTCAGTCATCACTCACATGTACTTTCACTCTTATTTCTCATATCCTAATTACGTACATATGTTCCCCAGTCATCCAATTACAACTAACCTGTACGGCCTTACTTACATGTGACTCACTCGTATCTTATCAATCTCATCACATATGTGCACTCACGTGTCCCATCACATATGTTTACAAACATTCTATCCGTAGTCAAATCCTCCTATTACACACTGATACTCATAACATCACAATCTGTATCGGACACAAGCTAGATGTCTTAATTACATGTATTCTTTTCATAAACCTATAAACACATACACACATAACACCCCATTCGCTATTCACGTACTACATACTCATAAACCACACCGGTCTCATGTCTCGACTACTCAACCGCAGGTGTACTTATCTGATTCCCGACTAAATACTCATTTTTTGTAAAAACCGTACAAACACTCGTATGTCATGATCTATCAATCCATCTAATGCCCTATTTGTCAATCACACACTTTCTATTCCCTAAGCCACAACGTTAATTTAAATCACATGCACATCAAAAACGTACTAAAAAAGTGCAGTCAGAAACCCCTATCTTGTTATTCGAATCATAGCTCCCAAATCTCTTTCTCTCTTTTCCTCGCCCGTATCATGAATTCCATGTGTCTCAGAGATCCTAGATGAGTCCTTAGAGTTACAAGGGCCCAAACCATCCAAAAACTAGAATCGGGGGTAAATTTGGTATTTTAGAGTCTAGGGGTGTTTTCAAAACTTATAAACTATTAAGGGTTATACTAAAGTTAACCAAGTGGGGATGAAATTGCTAACATGAAAACCCTTGGGGTCCTGATCAAACACATGGCAGGGGTGCATCTACGAAGATCCAAAGCCACAAGGGTGTAACTGAGAGGGGTGTAGTTGCCAAAACTCAAAGTAGCAGGGGACCGATGTAATTATCCATGACAACAGTTTTTTACGTTCCTTCACCGAAAAATCGATCGATAGTGGGGAACGATGAACGAAGTGCACCACCGGGACCATCTAACCGAGAGGAATTTGTCTCGACCAACGATGATGGCAGGAGAGGGCAAATGGGTGACGGAGAAGCTGAATGGTTTCACGGCGATTCCCGGGCATCAAACGGTCGATCGAAGACCAGTTCCAAGATCCTTAGGCCACGACACATCGATTCTGACCAATGACAGTGGCTGTCGACAGCGGAGGAGGGAGATCCGTTTCTGGCAACTAAAACTTCACGGCCTGATGTACGGTGTTACCAATATCGGACTAGGAAACGAAGACTACCATGGTGATCAGTAGGCCAAGACACTTCCATCACCAGCGGTCATGACAGCTAACTCACTGGGAATGCAAACGGTCATCGGAGCAACATTTTTCAACCAACAAGGGTGTTTCTACAGGTTTTTAAATATTCTGGACTACTACACATTTATATAGTTTTGGGTCCTAGGGGCCAACTATAAATTTTTAAACCTTTCAAATTTCGTGAATTGTGTTTTGACACCCTGATAAGTCGATAACAATCCAAATACATCTATTTCACGCTCATATGACCATCAAAATACCAACCTTAGTCACTAAAGAAGAAAAATCTACGAGCCTGTGTAAAATTATTTTTAATCCAAAATCTTGAAAACTCTCAAATACATCCAAATACATATATGCATGATGTCATCACATCTGTGTCATCCCCATATACATCAAAAATATACAATTTTATGATTTTAAGTTTTAAAATCTTTCACTTACACCCCTATAACACTGTTTCTGAAAATCGAGTTACCACATATATATTGTTAAATGTTAAGTTGTGGAAAAAAAAAACTTTCAAGCCATTCCATGCTAATTAGTAAGTGGGTACTGAAAAATAACGTTTGCTTTCTATAAGAAGGGAGAATTTATATAGTAAAAAAGCTTAATTAGTCAACCAGTAGTGTTATACTTCCAAAAATCCTATCTCAAACCATGCATCCCAAATAGTATAGTATTGATTTAAAGTTAATATATCACTTATTATATCATCACCTCATTTATGTGATAATCATTGAGCTAAAGTGGTTCAACTGTATTCACCTTTAATGCCAATGATCTAAAACATATTGGGTTCAAGTATAGGGGACTTGTCCATTGTGAATAAAATCTGGTGGGGGTCACACCAGGATAATAAGTTTAGTTTTGGACCTCCAGGTGGTGACCAGGGACACTGGTGAACCTAGTGGGTAACCTCCGAGCAGAGTGGCTCAATGGTACTCACGTTAAATGCCAATGATCAATAAGGTCTTGGGTTTGAGTGTGGAGGAACATCCATTTTGAACAAAATCTTGAGGGGACCTCTTGAGGCTTATAGGTACAAAGTGTTACACCGAGGGTAGAGGCCACCTGATCACGTTCAAAATTAATCCTTTAGCTAAGCGGTAGTCATTGCATAGCTTTTGGTATCGATCCACAGACAAGCACAATAAATCAATAAAAAGTTAAAAATAAAATATCAACAAGATTGATTTAAGATGATGATAGACAATAATGATAATAACAATACTTCGAGATTCACTTAATTGTTTCGTTTTAATGTTACCAACTTGATTCTTATTTGTTACTCGATTGCATGTTTCATATTCTAAACAAATAATCGAAAAATATGACGTTGAAGATCAAAGATAAACTTATGAGATTTGTTTTGAGAAATCTTTTCAATGAAGAATAAAAATGATTTATTCTTATGAGTTATCAATGTGGTAACCCGGATTTACGGAAACAGTTATTCAGGGGTGTTAATGAATGATTTCAAAGTTAGAAATCATAATATGACGTAATTGTGACGTATACGGGATGACATGGACGTGATGGCATCGTGCATATGTGTATTTATAGGTTTTCGAGAGTTTTCAGAAAAGGGGACTAAAATATAATTTTTACAAGTTCATAAATTTTTCATCTTTAGTGCCCGTTTTATGGATTTTGAGGGCCACGTGAGTGGAATATGGATAAAAATGAGTTTATATTGAGATTTCGGGGTTTTGGGATGATTTCATGAAATTCAAAAAGGTTTGAAAAATTATAGAAAACCCCTGGACCCCAAAATCTATATAAACTGTATTATAGGCCAAAACATTCAGCAAACTACACAAACACCCCCGATCACTGGAAATCGCTGCCTCCGATGACCCTTCGTAATCCTGGTGAGTTAGGGCCTGACACCGGTGGCGATGGAATCATCCCGGCGTGCTGAGCTCGGCGGTGGCCTCCTCTTCCCCGTCCGGTGCCAGATCGATCAGATCGACGCAAGGAAGCTCTGGCTACGTCGATCAGTGATCTGCCTTTTCTGAAGACGGTAGCCGACACCATCGGTCGGGATCTCTTTTTCTCGACCTGACAATCCCGGCGGTGGTCTCCGATCGACCGTTTGAGGCCTGGATCACCGGCAGCGAACTCCGATAGCCTCCGCCTTCCATTCTCTGATCTGCCCCTTCGACTGTCGACAGGCGCCACCGTTGGTTAGAACAGGTTCCCCTCGCTGAGACGATCATGGTGGTGTCCTTCGATCTTGGTTCTCGACCGTCGTTCGTCTTCTTCGGTGAGATACCGTGAATAACGGCTGCCAGGGTAAAATCAGGCAGCCCCTGTAGCTTCTGGTCTTTGACCTGTATCCCTCTAGCTTTGGGACTTGGCAGATTCACCCCTGCCATGTGTGACGATGTAAGGACCCTTGAGGGTTTGCAGGTTTGCAATATCACCCTCGCTTGATTGTTTATATGTAATTTATGGATTTACGGTAATGCCCCCGATGTGTAAAATATCCGTTTAACCCCTGATTCCTGGTTTTACATGATTGGACTTCGTGACTTTGAGGACTCATCCGAAATCACCGGAATGCATGGATTTACGATACGAATGAGGGATAGAGAGAGAATGAGGTCCGGGAGCTATGGTTCAGATATCGAGGTAGGGATTTCTGACTGTACTCTTCTATGATATTTTGATATACGTGTGGACTATTTTATTGTTGTGGCTGTGTGTGATGAAAGAATAGGTACATTAGATGATTAGATAGATCGGAACGTTACGGACGCGTATGTGGTTTTACGAAAATACTCGATAAGGTGGTAAATCGGACGGACGCATATGATTGTGTCGTCGGATGGTATATGTGAAAAGGATTAAGGATGAGGGATATCACTTATGACCATACGGGAGGTTACGACTAGAGTTTAGGGATACGTATGTGTCGGTAGGTCATGGAATGGATAATACGCGAATGATACGCTTATATCCACGGATTACAGAATGGATGAGATGGGTGGTGAGAGGTTCAGATATATGGAATGTGAGACATGATATATAGGTGTACAAGTGTTATGAGATGTACATGCCACGGGAATATAGTACTCGTGTACTGTGGGTTAGATGAGACACGACGGGTGTCTGAGAATGTGTCCGTAAGTAATGGGACTTATGGGACACGGGTAGTATGTGAATATACGTCATAGGATAAGTGGGTTGTATGTGCGTGTGACTATACGGGCTAGTGGTAGCCATTGAATGGTCTTAGGACTGGATGATATATATATATATATTCGTCGTGTGTCTGAGAATGTGTCCGTAAGCAATGGGACTTATGGGACACAGGTGGTATGTAAATATACGTCATAGGATAAGTGGGTTGTACTTGCGTGTGACTATACGGGCTAGTGGTAGCCATTGAATGGTCTTAGGACCGGATGATATATATATATACACATGTATATATGTATACATACATATATATATATATATATATATATATATGGTGGTGTGACCGAGGTGTACTCGGTACAGACTATAGATGTATAGTAAGGAGTTTGAAGTACGGCATAGTTATCGGTATGTGGGTGTATGATGGACGTACACTTTAGATTTAATAGGTGTGTTGATTATACGAATGGACCTCAGATTGATTGTGGAGTATGCGACGTGAGTCCGGAACTCAAGTAGATGTGTCTCATGTATGGCGACTGTTATGATTGTGAACAGGAACGTATGACAGTGTTTTAGTGTGTACGAGAGGTAGGGTATGACTAGGTATATTTGTGTGTGATTGTGTGATGTATGCATGTATGTAAAATGTTATAGAACTGTATAGTGTTAGAAATTTCTACTGGGTTGTGTTGCTCATCCCTTCCTCCACAGGTACCCGAGGTCAGTAGTCTAGCGGAGATGATCCGGAGCTCACATAGAGGATCTCGGACAGTCATGGATTTGTTGGGTAGTCAGCGTGAGTCGTTTCTATGTATTATTTAATGAGAAATCTTGTAACCCGTATTTTCAGTATAAATGTTTTATTTACTTTTATTTTATTTACTTACATAGTCACCCCTGGGGTTCCCGTATTAGGGATTCCGGGTCGTGACAATCAAAAATCGATAATATATCAACATGACAATACCATAATAAAAGATGAACTCATAAAACAAATACTTCTAGTACGATTATAATCTAACAAATTACATATAAAGAAAGTGTTACTGAATTTATATGAAATCAAATATCATAACCTCTACATTATCACAACAATAATGATGAACAAAGAGTTTTCTTAAAAACAAAATTATAACTCTAAAACAATTTCATAAGAATCAAAGAAAGAAAACATAAAAACTACACAATCAAGCTCCTCTCTAGCCTTGCTCTAACTCTAGCCTAG
>JANLJB010005604.1:5836-21638 GCA_026212285.1 Bursera cuneata
AAAAAAAAAAAAAAAAAAAAAAAAAAAAAAAAAAAAAAGAGAAAAGAATATTGGTTTGGACTCAAAAGGCAATAACACCATCTTGAAATCCGAGCACAAATAAACTGCTTTTTATCCAAAAAGAAAAGAAAAGAAAAAACCAAAGTAACAATATATTATTGTCTATGCTCATTTTTAACCAATTTCGAAAAGGTGGTTGGTCAGTAAAAGCATCAAGAAGCGGAGTGGTGCCGTAAATGCCGTGAGAATTGCTGCCACTACAGGAAAAAAAAGGTGTTATGTACAGTAGCTGTAGGTGCAGTGCAGCTGCTGAAGGAGGCTCAGATTTCTAAGCTGCTTGTCTTGGCATCAAATTAGAGACGTTAGAGAATAGTACACTGCGTTTACTGTGCTATCACACGTTGGGGCCTCGTCAGACTCCCCTTATTTAATCCCACTTTCACCACACACCCACCTGACCGAAAAACAAACAAACAAAAAAACAAACAACGAAGCATATCCTTTTTTAATCAATCACTAAATTCATTCTGCATATCATCATGATTTTTAGGGTTTCTCTTTTAAGTAATCTAACGGTTATGTTTCAATTTTTTTTTTTGAATGAATACATAAAAAGGATTCAAAATCATCAAGACCAACAAGAAGAAGTATCTTTTCTTTTGTACATGGCAATCATTTCATGATTGTTTTTATTTTGAGTACTATTTTGGTAATTGCTGCTTTATGTAATGGTGTGCCAAGCTCTATCCATAGAGGGAGATGGTCACTACCTTATTATATTAATAATAGTGATAAACCAAAGTAAGAGAAAAGAAAATAAAAAGTAGAGATAATTGACCCCATTTTGATGTCAAATGGATGGCAAAGATGGGGTTGGTATCCTTATTGAATAAAGCATATTAATGTACCAATCTATACACAAACCTTAGCATAATCCTATGTGTTCTTGGCAAAAGATATACATATTTAATGATAAAGATTGAAAGGGAAGCACCTCCAAATAGACCCTCATATGCAAAAAAGCTCATAAATCAAAATTTCAGCAAAGATTCATGTAAAACATTTTTTTTTTTTTAATTTTATAACAAGACAAAGAAAATATTTTAGTAAATGAAATAAAGGGTGTTTTTTTAAATACATAATAATTAAATATTTAAAAGGGAATCAAATGAATAAAGAGGGGTTGGTTTTGAGGAGAAAATATGCTAATAATAATTTCCCTCCAAAAAAAGAAAGTTGGGTGAGAAATAAAGGAGCGGTGAGTTGTAAAATTTATTAGGAAGTAACGGTAACCTTAGGGGTCTGGATGTTTGGAAGTTCCTTGAGGGGTAATTTGGGAATATCAGAAAAGTTAACGGCAACTTTTTGATATAAAATCAAAAGTAGATGGCGATCGAACTCTACAAAGGAGAGCTTTAGTGGGCGGCAAGTGCATGTTTTCCACACTGCTTTCACCCTTTGCTTTCTCATTCCATTCCACTCTTTCTTCATCACCACCGCGTCAAATCTCTCTCCCTCTCTTTCTTTTCGTTATCATTTATTCTTTTCCTTTCTCTCTTTTTCTCTTTTCATTGATTCAATCAAATTCTATTGCTTTCATTGCGTAAAGCCTTTGATAGAGTATCTTTCTGTCTCTGATTCTTCTTCTGTCTGTACTCGTTCTTTGATTCATTCAGTAGATACCCATTTCAGTGTAGTGGCTAAAGAAGTTATGGCGGCTCCAAAACCGGAAGAGATACCACCTCACCCACCAATGGAGCAGCTTCAAGGCTTGGAGTACTGTATTGATTCTAACCCTTCTTGGGGTAGGTCCATTTCTTGTCTTTTATTTATTCAAAATCTAAACTTTAGCTCACTCTACGCTTGTTTCAGTTTTTAATGATCTTAAGTTGTTCTAACTTTCGGATGTCAATGCAGGGGAAGCTATAGCTTTGGGGTTCCAGCATTACATTTTGGCTTTAGGGACTGCAGTGATGATCCCTTCATTTCTTGTTCCTTTGATGGGAGGCTCTGACGTGAGTCAATCAAAAATTTATCACTTGTTTATATATTCATCATGCAGGCATCGGCCCATAAAAGCTCAATGAACAAGCTGATTTTTTTATTTTTTGAATCTTTTTTTTTTTATTTGCGACGGTTCAGGGCGACAAAGTGAGAGTGGTGCAGACACTGCTATTTGTTGAAGGGATTAATACACTTCTACAAACGCTGTTTGGAACTAGGCTACCAACCGTGATTGGAGGGTCTTATGCATTTATGGTTCCAATTATATCAATAATTCATGATCCATCATTGGCGAGTATTGAGGACAATCACGTGGTTAGTCTGATTCTAGACCTTGGTTTCGCATTAGTCTTTACTCTGTTCTGCATTTTGCTTTATTTCATTGAAGTTGGATTCCATTGTGAAACAGCTAAGTGTTCTTTAGTCAACATTTGTATGACCCACTTACCTAATCAGCTTTACTGTTAATAAAAAACAAAAATCTAGCATAGACCTCATAAGGCCAAGAAATAAGATTTCAATTATGCAAATGTAAGTCAAATCAATGTGTATAGGCTCAAGCTTAATGATTGAACAGGAATCTGAGATATGTTTGAATGATTATGAAAGATTTACACAAAGCCACCAAGACATTTTAAAGGAAGAGGGGATGTTATTTATTATTCCTTAAATAACTAATCATCTAGTTTTGTGTATTTAGAGATTTCTCAACACAATGAGAGCAGTCCAAGGTGCTCTGATAGTAGCATCGAGTATACAAATCATTCTTGGATACAGCCAACTATGGGCCATCTGTTCCAGGTTGAAGTTTTATCTGCAACTGAATTGTAAACAAAGTTCTATATCTCTTACATTTTATAGATAAAATGAGATCAAATTTGCTTCCTTCCAGGTTCTTCAGTCCCCTTGGAATGGTTCCAGTGATTGCCTTGGTGGGTTTTGGACTGTTTGATAGAGGCTTCCCTGTGGTATAGTAACAACTATATATTCCATTGCGTTTAGCTCAAGATATGCAAATTAAGATGAAATATGAAAATGTCTAATGCCATTTACTTGTTTTTCCTTTATTTTTTTTTTCAGGTTGGACGGTGTGTGGAAATTGGTATTCCTATGCTTATCCTATTTATAGCCCTCTCACAGGTGTTATTACCTGTTCTTCTTGGACCTTACTTACTAATTACATTATATTAATAAGGAAATAGAAATAGAAATATCAATTACTTTTAGCTTCCATGCTGCCACCAAGTATAATTTTAAATGTTTTGGAACATTAAAACTTTTATGGAAGAAAACTTAAAAGACTAAGGGGGTGGTTAATTGAAAACTCTTGAAATCAATACTAGATTATTTGTAGTTCTACATTTTTTTTTTGCATATTATGTTAGAATTCATTTGATTGCGACTAATCACGTTCTTATTTACGAAAAACAATTAAGAGCAATTACAAATGTGTACTGTGTTTCTAATACTGAGTTGTTTTCTGTTATAGTACTTGAAGAATTTTATGACAAAGCAATTGCCAATAATGGAGAGGTTTGCGATCCTTATATCAATCACAGTGATATGGGCATATGCACACCTCTTGACAGCCAGTGGCGCATACAAACATCGTCCAGATATTACCCAAATGAATTGCCGAACTGACAAGGCCAACCTGATTTCTTCTGCTCCATGGTTTGCACTGAACTCTCTCTCATTTGAATGCATAAACACTAAAACAAACCTTCCCTACGCAGATGATTTCAATATTCAGACATTTCCAATTTTCCTAGGAGGAAAACCATGATAGCTTCTAAATGACGGTGTTAAACCAAGTCAAAACCTTTTGAGTAAGCCAACTTAAGATATGATTGTAGACATATCTTCTTTTGAGGACTGAGCTACTGTTGTCAGTGAGGGAACTTATTCTAAAAAAAGAACGAAAAAGTTTTAATTACTTGTCATTTCACTTTTGAAAGGATTGAAAGTCATTTAGAAGCAGCACTAAACTATATCTTCCTCTAGGCCACACAAAATTTCCACCATTAGCACACCAATTTGGTTCATGAATTATCCTCTATTTCTGCCGAAAAACTTGAGGATGCAAAGCATTGCACGAAATTCCAAATTTTTACTATTGCCTCTTTGACATTGAAATTTGTTGCTATCAGGATAAAAATCCCATATCCTCTTCAGTGGGGTGCTCCTACCTTTGATGCTGGTCATGCTTTTGGGATGATGGCTGCTGTTCTGGTCTCATTGATTGAGGTATTACATGTTTTTAAAGTTGACATTTGATCAAAGAAGTGTTTGATCTATGATAATGAAAGTAAAGTTTGCCTTAACAGTCAACTGGAGCATACAAGGCTGCATCGCGTCTAGCAAGTGCTACACCACCTCCAGCCCATGTTCTTAGCCGTGGTATTGGCTGGCAGGGAATAGGGATCCTACTGGATGGACTCTTTGGTACATTGACCGGTTCTACAGTCTCTGTGTAAGTTTTGGTTCTTGCTTTAAAAAATTCTCACTTTTATGCAACCGGACTAATTTTTAAGAAGACAACAGAGAAAATGTGGGGCTTCTTGGAAGCACTCGTGTCGGGAGCCGCAGGGTCATTCAAATCTCAGCTGGCTTTATGATATTCTTCTCAATATTAGGTTGGTGACAAATTATTGCAAATTCTTATCTTATGAATCTAGATTCTGTTTCTCAACACTCAAGTTAATTTCTTAATTCCTGCAGGAAAATTTGGAGCTCTGTTTGCATCAATACCCTTCCCCATATTTGCTGCTATATATTGTGTTTTGTTTGGTCTCGTTGGTAGTTGCCGATCTCTCTTTCATGTAGTTTTCTTATAAGCTTGTCTCTTCTTTATTCTGCATCTGACAGTTAACTTCTTGTTTGAAGCATCTGTGGGGCTGTCATTTTTGCAATTCACAAACATGAACTCAATGAGGAACCTCTTCATTGTGGGTGTTGCCCTCTTCTTAGGTTTGTCTGTTCCTGAGTACTTCCGTGAATACACCGCCAAAGCTCTCCATGGTCCTGCTCACTCCAAGGCTGTATGGGTGAGTTGTCATTTTGATATCCTTGTTTCAATGTGATAAGTTATTTTCTTCTAATACAGGGAAAAAATTATCAAAAGACTTCTTTGATCTGAATTGAAATTTCATATGAAGAAAGGAAATGACAACTATTTAAAGTCTTTCATTACTTGTTAAATTCTCCCAGCTAGCACTTTTGAAGATTATTTTGGCTCATCATATCATGATTGATAATTTTAGCATGTCCAAATTCCAATCAACACAATCTTAACTTCTGTTTCTTCCATGGACAGTTCAATGATTTCCTGAACACCATATTCTTCTCATCTCCAACTGTTGCACTCATTGTCGCGGTTTTCTTAGACAACACACTTGACTACAAGGACAGTGCCCGAGATAGAGGCATGTCATGGTGGGTTAAATTTCGGACATTCAAAGGAGATAGCCGGAATGAGGAGTTCTACACCCTCCCTTTCAATCTCAACCGTTTCTTCCCTCCATCTTGAAGTAAAGCCATCACAAACAGATGTTAAGAGGAAGAGCATCGTTTCCGGATAAGGAATATATGATGATCCGAGTTGATTACTTCGAAGAAGAGTGAAACAGAGATCCTTATGTGTTTTGCTTGGCAGAGAATGACAGCTCCGCTTTCTCTCCTTCTTTTCCATCCTCATATGTATATTTGACTCGGGTTATTTGAGTTTAATCCAACCATGTTATTCTTTTTGGTCCTTGCATATTTCAGTTGATTAATTTTTAATGTTGACTTAGTTTTCGCATTCATTCCTTATTACTCCATACAAACTTTCTGATGACAAGCATAGCGTTGAAAGTAAAGGAAAGGAAAACATATTCAGGAATAAAAGAATCAGAAGTAAGTTGACAATGATAAAAAATCAGAATGTATTGAAAAAATTAATGGAAATAATATAAGCAGAAAAGAGAACGAAGAACAAAATTTACATGTGAGACTCTCGATTCACCTTTCAATTTCAGTGCTATGCATGGTTTGATGACTTTATGAAAAAGAGTAACAAGAGGATAAAAATGTCAAAAAGCACTCCGCAAAACTGGCACCCTAGGAAGATCTGCACATGCATTCTGCACACCTCGGTTGTCGATAAATGCTTCGACCATAACCTCTCACACGTACCCTTTGACCTTCCTCAATCATCTTTCTTACTCTATCTTCAAAACCATCCCATTCTATTGAGCTGTTCTCTGACAAGATTGCTGCAAGCCTCTTCTTGTTAGGCCGCAGGTTGGGAGCACGGCCACCACCGTAGTAAGTTCGGAATCCAGACACCAGGGAAGATAGTTGGCTCCCAGAGTCGGTCATGGCAAAGACATCAGCAGCTGCACAGGCAATAAAATCCAATGCTGCTAGCTGCAACCAGAGCAATTCATTACAGTGTCACTTAACATTCAAATGCTGGCCAGAAAGTGTTTAATCAAGCATGTTTGAAAATTTCCAAAGAAAAGCTGGTTAAGTAAAATCCTAATTCAGGTAAAGCTTTAAGTGATTACTGACAGAAGTTCAAGATTAACTGACAGGAAAAAAAATGTAATGATTACTTAATAATTTGCTAATATTGGTTTACCTGAGATGAGAAATTCCTAAAAGGTTCAAGTTCACTTGGTGTAAGGAGTTTTTCCTTGGTTACCAAATTTGGGTAGAGGTCAGTGAAGGGATCCATCCTGGATTTTCCTCCATATATTTGGGAGCCAGCCAAGTAAATGTAAGTTCCGCGGTTGAAGCCAAGAGCAGAGAGTAGAAGTGCTGCTTCTTCTGGTGTCAGCGGGCACCTACCCAGCATTCTCAACTCTACTGGAGAAATTGGCCTACAAATATTCATGGCATAAAGGAGACGTATCACTCAAGTGTATTATGTTCATTGAAACAACATTTTTCAAATCACAATTTGAAAATCTAAACAAGACCATACTTTGAGTTCTGTAAACGTTCAATCAGCAAGGGGAAATGGATTTCTCTGTATGCCTGAAGTTCCTGTCTCTCATTTTCTCCACCTCCAAAATCACATTGGGAGTAGGCCACCATATCCACTTCAAATCTCAAGTGTAAAGCAAGATATCTCGAAGGACCTCTTGCAATGTCATGGTGCTTGGAGGGAACACTGGCCATGAAGTTTCCAAGCAAATGTTTGTCTACCACACTGTGTGCATATTCATATTTTCTTATCCTTCTCACCAATATTGAACCAGCTTGTTGAATTTTTGGCACAAACTTCAATGCATGGAAGTTACATTTGCACCTTAGCCTCTGCTAAACAGAACTATGAATTTTCTTTAAAATTCAAGAACATAACACTCAATCTCAATCATTAAGCCAACAACAGAATTATGAAAAACTAAATTGATAAGAAGTAAAGAATGCTCCTCGTAAAGTTAATTGTATCATACAAAATTTCTGTAACCTACGAAGAATGTCCTTAACCTGAAGTTCAGAAGGTAGTGGATCAAAGCCTAGTCGATTTCCGAATCCAAGGAGGTGAACAACTCTGTTCCGTACCAGGAGAGGAAGTACTTTTTGAACATAATCAGTTGGTTTTGCCTCCTTCTCAATATCAGCATCAGTAATCTGAGAAAAGCAAATCAAAAGATTTCACAAAGTGCTCTGAAGGAGGAGTAGAGTAGATGATTCATACAAAATGAGCATGGAAACTAAGAATATTACATACAATGCTACCAATTGCTTCAGTGTCTATTGATCTCAAATGAGGAGGAAGCTCCTTAACAATATTTACTTCATCCTTCAACGTGTTCAGAAAATATTCCTCTTGGTAGATATCACCAAACTGGCTGCATTTCCATCAAAGCAGCATGGTGTAAGAATTTTGCTGGCAAGCCATCTATTTCGCCATCTATTTCACAAACGATGCTATAAAAAAGAACTTTCCGTAACAATAATAAGACATAATCACAGACCTAGGATCCTTCCATACATTGCTGTAAAGAAATCTCGGAAGAACTAGAGTTGCATTAAGCAAAGATGCCACAGCAATTGCATTGCAGATCTGCAGTATATAACAACATGTTAATTAGGTCTGTTGCAATTATTAAATCGAGAGAGTGCAAAGAGAGCTGCATCCAAATGGCTCTACGCAAAGAAACAACCAGTAAATTGGTAATCGAATAAAAATCGTTAGTTATGCTTAAATACCACAATAGACTGAAAATGTATCATCAAATTGTGTATTTGATGTTGAAAAGAAGGTAAAAAATGGCAGGCAGCTTAGATACTTACGGCAACTCGTTGTTGATTGAGACCGCCATTTGCACTCACCATCAGATATCCATTACTGTTGTCAGGCTTTCCTGTCTCAACATATATTGAAGGCATTAATCATACTAACTTTTCAACATTCAACTTCAGACATCATGTTCATGAAGCAGTTAATTATATGAATGCAAAAGTACCTAGACGTGGAGTTCTCCTATCAGCACAGGGTTTCCATAAAGATGCCCGCCGAGATGGTTCCTTCCAGAAATTTGACTCATCTTGCTTGAACTCTTTCTAAAGCATAGCAAAGTTTCAAAATTTTGAGGGAAGAAAGAAATACTATCTTCTACTCTAACAATCTTATAGAGATATGTGTACGGATATGAAATTTTAAACAAACCTCTGCCAGAGCACTGGAAGCCAAACTTAGAAGCGGACCATGCATCTGGACTGGTGATTTCTCTTTGTCCTGCTTTGAATACATGAAGTAAACATTAAAAGAATTAATTGACATCAATTGAGCAATACCACAAATGTGGATCAATAGTTTATGCCAATTTGTGAATTTGTTAAGTTGACTTCCAACATATGTGTAGATGAATATTAACATAGAGAACAAATTAGAAAATGGAACATAAAAGTGATTAGAATACAAAAATATGCAAAAGTCCACCTTAAGCTCTCTTGAATCTTTTGAGGATGAACTATTCTGTTGATTTACCAAATAAAAAATTGACACCATAAGAGAATCAAGGAAAAGCAAACCCATCAACACAAACATACAAGCAATCAATCTAAAATGTTTATGAAACCACATATGCCTTTTCCCCACGTGGTTTCCCTTACAAGAACTAAACTTCCCAGAATCATTTTTAAGCCCGTGAAGCAATACAGCTTTGGAGTTCCAATAATAATTCCCTCCTAACATTCTCCTCCCAATAGAAGGATCACTTCCTGCTATAGTTTCCGAACATCTAATCTGATAGTCCTTCATCCCGGAAGATAATTCAGCTTTATCAGATTCTGGAAATGCACTTCTTGGAGGCCATTCCTTCACCAGTACACTTTCTTTATCCCTCAATGCGGGTTCATGCAAAAAGAAGTAAGAAAAAACACCAAAAATGCTATATCTTACATTGATCTGACTAATAGGTTTTGGCTAGTGAGAATCAACAACCTTTTGAACGTAAATTTCAAGAACCTATAAAAAACCTGCATCACCCTGGATTTCTATAAGGAAAATAAATATTTAAATGACAATTAAAAGTAAGTCTACAAGGCTGTATCTGCCTCTGCCGCTATTACTATTAAGATAACTCTCTTTCTCCCATCTCTGACAGTGATCGACCAACTCATTTGATAATAAGAGCTAAACTGAGGTTCGGTTGCAGAAGTTCAACACCAAGAAAGGGAAAGATGTTTTGATAAAATTTCAATAACTTAATATAAGCATGGATTCGAAGTGACGCTAAGAAGTTGGTGACAGTGATTTATATATGCAGATGAGTGAAACGCAAGTCGGTTGTGAAAACTCAATCCCACTTCACAAAACAATATACTTATATATATTTCTAACAACTACTTACCACCAAACGCAACAAACCATCGTTTTCCAGCGCCCGAGTCTTTGAAAATATAGAAAAAAGAAGAAATATTTATGAATCCGCCATTGAAGAGTTCTGTGTGCACATGAAGGTGACATGGTTTTGGTTTGGACAATTTGGCGGGGCCTCAAGTTTTAACAAAATCAGTTATGTAAAATATAATCATGAGCAACTGAGCTTGTGATTTGTTAGAGTTGAACATAACGAAGCTTTTATCTTCTTCATCATGTCGATATCATTTGTAAATTTTATGATGGTAGTATTTAAGAGTGATAAAAAACTATTAAAATTATATGAATTGAATAACTTGGGTTGGTTTTCTATTCTGAAGAGAAAATTAAAATTTATTTATCTCCGAGAATAAAAGGCCGAGAATATGAATCCATTGGGCCAACAATGAGCCCAGAAGGCAGCTGTTCATACCTACCACTAAAGCTACCAAAATGTCAAATCCAATCTTATACGTGAGAGACGGTCATCATCCAGTTACCGATACTGCAAGGGCCTACAGGCAGGTACACCGGCTGCCAGTAGGAAGAGGAATATAGAAGATCATTGTTGCTTAAGATTTTATTTTATTTTATTTTTCTATATCAAATTCAAACCTATTTGTTTTTATAGAGAAAATGATAGTTATAGGTACAAATCTTTTATTTTAATTATCGTGATATCATATGAATGATAAGGTCAATATATAAAATCAAAATAATAATTATTAATAAATTTATTGTATCACTTACATATTATTATTAAGATATAAAATTGTGATACAGATTTTATATATATAATATTATTATTTAATAAAAAATAAAATTTTTAATATAAAGAAAATTTTTTCACGACCGTTTCATAGATTGTTTTGGAGATAATTGTGTACATAAGTTACATAAAGCAAGTTTAGAGGTAAGATTTTGAAATTTAGTCATTTATTTTCTTCTATTTCCTAATTAATTGAGAGGTTTATAAGTGATCTATTTATCATTCATTATGGGTTGATGTCATATCCATTGCCAACAATCAACTTGTCAAAAACCTATTTTTACGTTTTTTAACTCTTTGAAGAAGTATTTTTATTTTTGCTTGAGTAATAAAAAGAAAATTAAACCTATTAAAAATCAGAACGAACTCAAAGACTTCTTTATCACTTCTAATTTTGATTGTTGTGCAGTAGATATGCAATTCTGCTTCTGGTGTTTTAATTATCGGGATCTTGGTTTTCACATGTTGCATGCTGCGGTAATGGTGTTGCAGGTGTATCTGATACGAAGTCCCCATCACTGACAACGAAATCGAAAGTGGTAAGAGCTGTTCTGTAGTTATCATTGATTGAAGCTGTGTTTTGTGATATCAAAACAGGACAACTTGGTACAACTTCAATGCGTGCAGACACAGATGCCTTTTGGGCTTGAACTATTAACTTTCACTTTCACATTCAGGTTCTTGCTACCCTCTTTTGGTACTTAGTTCTGATTTTTCTTAATGTACGTAGGACATTTGTTATGTCAATTCTCCTTTCAAATGATTCTGCAGAGCAATCCACAGCCAGTTCCAGAATGGACGAAATACAATCCTTCTCAGCAGCTAAATTTTCTTCTACAAGCAAATTGGCATCTGCTAGTTCAATCACTGAATAAGGTAATGCCTCTTTTACCCAGCACCTCAAGCTACTTCCTTCCTCTAACATGTTATCTGTGGGCTTCTTTCTTGTAAATGTTTCCATCAACAAAATACCAAAGCTGTAGACATCAGCTTTTGCCGAAACAATCCCGTCTGATCCATATTCTACATGTAAACTCATAGTTACCTATTAGAAAGAGTAAAAACAAAACCTGCTGTGTTGAATAACGGTCGGGAAAACGATTGAATATTGTTTTGCATAAAACACGAATTTAAATCATGGCAAAAAATGCTACCTGGTGCCATATATCCAATGGTGGCCAACGTGTTGTTTTGGATCATTGAATAGCCTTCACTTAAGAGTTTGGCAATACCAAAGTCACCCACATGTGCAACCATGTCTCTATCTAGTAGGACATTGTTAGGCTTTAAGTCACAATGCAATATAGGTCTTTCATAACCTTGATGCAAATATTCAGAGTGCTGATGCAACATCTATCATTATGTTTAGTCTTTATAGGATATCCAAACAATAATTGTGAGATCACAACCACTTTTTCAAACTCCCATTAGGCATGTATTCCAACACCAAGGCTTTGAAGTCAATTTTAGAGCAACTGCTGATGATTTTTATGAGATTCGATGACGGATTTTTCTCAATACTTCACATTCATCATCAAAACTTTTTAATGCCCTTTCTACCTGCAAGTTGAAAACCTTTATTGCTATGTCTGTCCCATCTGAAAGTTTTCCTTTATATACTGACAAAAAGCCCCCTGTGCCAAGTAAATTGCTTTCATTGAATCCATCTGTTGCATATTAAAGTTCTTGATAGGATATTCTTCTCCATGTTGCTAGAATTAACCCATCTTCTGTACCTAAAAACTTTGTGTTCGTCTTTCGGCATTTGAATAAAAAAAATACAAAAGCTAGCACAAATATTGCTGATGCAATTACTGATAATATATATATATATATATATCAGTATCTTCAAACTGCCATTCTTCTTCTTGGATTCATGATGAGTACTAGTTTTGTAGGGGGGGACTTGCAGCTGGGGTGAACCACAAAGAGCACCATTCCCCACAAATGATCCAGCAGAGAAGTTTGCAAAAGGTCCTCCAATTGGATTTTCTCCTACCAGTCTATTGAAAGACACATTTATATGTTTGAGGTACAAGAGTTTCTCAAGAGACTTGGGAATTGCTCCCAAGAGTTGATTATCGGATAAATCCAAGGCTTCTAAACTAAACAAGTTTCCAAATGATTCAGGGATAGGGCCTTGCATTCTGTTATGCGCTAAGGAGAATTTCATCGGGCTTTGGAGGCCTCCAATGCTGCTAGGGATGTCACCTGATAATTTATTCCTTGATAAATCAATCTGAGTCACGGCCCTTAACTTTCCAATATCTAGCTGTAGGCTCCCACTGAGTGAATTTCTGGACAATGTTCACATCTAAAATATCTTTGAGGTTCCACAAGGTTGACGGCATCCTTGAAGTTAAATTGTTGGAATTCAGGTATAGATTTCTTAGTGAAGTAATTTCTGCCAAGCATGCTGGTATAGATCCAAAAAGCTTGTTTCCGCTCAAATATAGCTCACCGAAGTTCCTTAAATGACAAAATTCATTTGGAATGAAGCCTTGTAATCTATTGCCTTCAAGGTGCAAAACTTGGAGCGTTCTCATTTTTCTAAACTAGTTGGAACAGGTCCATTCAATTCATTGTTTTCAAGGTGCAAGGTTGTCAGGTTGCTTAAGTTGCCAACTTCTTGGGGAATGTTACCCTTAATATTGCAATTATCTGCAGAAAAGATCACGAGACTAGAGAGGTTTCCTATGGACACTGGAAGGGTACTATTCAACAGATTACTGTCTATAGTCAATATTGTCAAAAGCTTGCAATTTGCCAAAGATGAGAAAAAACTTAGTTCTGGATTTGAAGATTCTATCGTCAATTGGTTAGAGTCTAGGTGGAGCCGCTGTAGATTTCTTAAATTGCCAAGTGATCTAGGAACATGGCCACATAATGAGTTTGAGGATAATGCCAAGATGGTGTTTTTTTTATCTCAACAAGGAAAGATAGATTTCCTCTATGCGGCGGAATGGTGCCTGTGAGACCCATTGAGGTAAGATTCAAGACTGTGACTCTATTGTTATAAGCATGACAAGTGATACCAATCCAGTTGCAAAAAGATGTAGCAGCAGACCAGTTGTTTGCCAGGACGTTGTGAGGGTCATGAGTGATATGAGCTTTCAAGGCAAGAAGAGAAGACTGATCATCTGTGGTAGTGGTAAAGTTAGTTGCTTCAATAGCTAAGCAACTCATTTCGCAATATTTAAGTAACAACAATATCGAAATACTACTGTAAAAATTAGGTCTCTTCATGAGGGTATGTGTAGATTAAAATATGGTTTTTTGATAATGAACAAAAGAGGATAAGTTAAACATCTACTAATGGTTTACCAAGAAGGAAGACAGAAAAACGATGAATGATTAAATGGCTCAGAAAACAATCAAATTGAAACCCTATTCGCTCTCTACATGTATATTATGGTAATCCCTATAATGGATACAATGCCCTTTAATCCTTTATATGTTTATAACGTACTAAATAGTAGCTAGGCTGTTTTTTTTTATTTCAGCTGCAGTTCACTTTTCTAAGCCCTATCAAAAGTGCTTAGTATGCACTTAGCAGGTGGGCAGATTAATGGTGGTATGATAGTATATGGAATCTTTCAGCTTTATTCATTTGCTTTGAGTGTGACACTCGCAGAGAAAAAAAAAAAAAAAAAAACCTAACTTTTATATGACATTTTGTTTTCTGTGATATCTGGAAATCTGATGTTAAAAATAGAAAATAAGTAGATTTGCTTGGCAGCCGGAAAGGAAGCCAGTAACTGTGGTTTTCCTCTGAGCTGCCACTATAGTTTATAATGATTTCCCTTTTCATATTATTATTTATATTTGGCAACTTGTTAGTTGTTGAGGTATGGTCCCAGCTCCCAATTGTCATTTTCAGATTTTCAACATCTGCTTTATACGCTGAATGTGGGCGGTCTACACAAATATAATATTAACCTTAGAATGTTCGTAAATGGCTGCTTCATCAAAGCGATTAAATCTATAATACAAATAAGTTGTACGTGATTTTTTCTATGATCCTGTTTAATAGTTTTACAGTTAATTCTCAGTCTCCCTTTAATTTTCAGTTGCAAACATTAAAATCTGCTTTTTTTCCCTCTCTACTTCAATTTCAATTCTGATTCCTACTCTCCTATCTCTAAAATCTAACTAGATCTTGATTTGGGTTGATTTATATAAAGAAAGCAGAAAAAACGTATTACTTTCATGCTTGAAAAGAATTAGAACAAATAAATAAATTCAGATTTGAGTCTGAACTATACTGCTGCTTACTCTATCCTCTATAAATTGGCAGGAGGAATTGACGGAACCATTCAGATTCGGCATTCTAATTTTGAGAGATTTTGGCCTCAGCATTTGCTGCCTCTAACAGAGGCATCATCATTTTGCAGCTCATCTCATTTTGCAGCTGTCACTGGCTCATCATAGCTTATCATCACCTGAAATGACATGTCTTATGATCCAATATCACAATTAAGTTATGTGTACCTCTAGTGCTTAATATCAGGAACAGAGGTATTCAAATCTCTTCGTTATGCATGTCTGCAGTTAGTTAATTAACTCGGGGATTACTCCTAAAAAGTGTAGAGCTGGTTAACACTATCACAAACTAGCACAGATGATAGAGATCTGAATGAATAATATAGATCTAAGTTCACAAGAGAAGGCTGGACAACACACAGCCAGACTAGTGGCATACATGTCATGCTTACCACAGGTGTATACAAAACAGAAGAACCATATCCCATCAAAACAAGTTTTTTGAGTTTGAGTACAGATTAAAATTTGTCATCAGCAAAAAGACAATAAAATCAATTCAAAATTGACGGCCGTCTATCTCCTTTCGTTGCCTGTATTACCTAGCAATTTGACTCTAATTTTCAAGAGTTGAGTTAACAAATCTTTTATATTTATCCTCTCCTCCGGTTGCTCTCTTGTACACTCCATTGCTAAATTTAAGATAGATGATATACATTGTTCCTTTTCAGCAAAATGTTCATCCTCCCTTCTTAGTAAATTGGCGTCTACAACTTCTATCACTGAACGATGTAATGCTTCGCTAACCCAAATCTTTAAGCTCATTTCCCCGCAAAAGATTTCATCTGTTGGCTTCTTACTTGTAAATGTTTCCATTAGCATAATTCCATAGCTGTAAACATCTCCTTTTC
>JANLJB010005605.1:7455-18778 GCA_026212285.1 Bursera cuneata
ACATTATATAATATATATATATATATATATATATATATATATATAGGTATTAATATTACATTTAATTATTTATTGCTTCTAGTGTCAATATGATCATATTCATCTTACATATTCACTACTTTAAGAAACATTCTTCTCTGCAACTATCGATCTTATATTATTTGTAAATTAAAATGCAAAAAGAGAGAGAGACAAAGAACGTACATTCCTAGCTGTGATCATGATATATATAGTAGTGGATACAAGTATATATCGATCGGCAGTGTTGTTTGTTCATAATTAAAATTGAGACGTGTGTTGCGGTAAAGTCTGGACTGCACCAACTCTGATGTCACTTTGGAAACATTCTATACTTTTGAGCAGCTTATAATTTCCTTCTTAATTAATTATATTATATTATACTACACATACTCAATCATCTTTGTAGTTTTCAATTGAAAATAAAATTAATTTTGATGTAAAAAGTGTAAACGCATGTAATGTCAAACACTCAACCTATGAATCTAATTGAGAATGTAGAAAAATGTGACAAATCAATAAAGGTGTTTGAAATCTTGGGTTTAGTAAAGTATAAAGCTTAGATAGAAGAAAAAGGAGAGAATTAGTAAGAAAAATCTGCCGACAAAAAGACATTATAACATGTTTTAATTAATAATATATGGAAAGAAATTAGCTAGACCAATCTGCACTAAAAGCCTCCCATTTTGTTCTGGATACATGTTTTCCGATATTGTGTTTCGTCACAACCAAACAATCCAATCTCACTGCCCACTGCTGCCTATAGCTTCTCTGTCAGTCTCTCTTCATTTGAATTTGACAATATTAATGGGTTTCATGGATGTAAAATTGATCACCTCCAACTTTTGGATGTTGCGGGCATCAAAAGAAACTAAAGAGGTTTCAAAAGAGTACGAAATTAACGATATTTTATGGTCCAATAAATACAAGTTCCAAAACACTTATTGTTAGTAATATTTCGGATTCAGTTGCATACATTTATGAAAACTTGCATGCATTAATATTGTTTTGGAAGTGTTACTGTATGCCTTGGATATATGCCACTGCCTTGCATGGACATCGGACAGTGGTGTTCTTTTGTCGACAAATCAAGCTTTGGAAAGCTGGAGTCAATGTCACTTGCGCATATGGGTGGCCCTAGCTCGCTTCCGCGTTAGCCAACCTCTATGCACAGAACGCCAATTAATACTCAACAACAAGGGCTTCTTATTCGATCTAATAGACGAACTAAATCACACCTATTCCACAGAAACATGTTTCTCATTCATCTCCCAACAAATCTCTACTCTATATATATTTACATGCGTACATTTTGTTTCCCAAATCAGTAAACACAGTATATATTAATACATGAATGTAAATTCATACTGCATGCATATACTGTTGGTCAATCATACGTTGTTACATCAGTACGTATACAACTCTAAGATGCGTATTTGGTCAACTGTAAGTGCAGCGACTATAGAGAAGTTTCTTTTCGGTCTATGCAGCTTGATTGACGTAAATCAAGTAAAATTATCAGAAATAATTAATATTAATAGCAAGCTTATAAGTACATGTACTTGAAACAGTATTTAATTAAAGCAAAGTAATTACTGAGATTGAACTCGGAAAGAATCGAATACTGGAATGACTCATAAGCGAAATGAATGCTAAGGAAGCATTGAATAGGTTGGTGGAGTTGAAGCTGCAGAGAGACATGCAGGAGTAAATATTGGGGCCAATCACTTGATAGCTGCAGAATACGCACCAACAGAAGAATTAATTAGATGGGTCATATATTTGAACATGTAAAGGTACTATGTTCATGCACCGTAAATGCTTAAATGAATGCTATATTTCATTAAAAGGAAGGTTTGGTACGTTATAAATGGATCCGAACATTGCCATTCAATGCCGCATGGTATTCCTAGGAGGTAAATAAGAGATGGGTTCATAGAACTTTCCCTTTAGAAGGAGAATCTTTAACAAAGTTTAAGTTCTAAACTTTCCTTTTGTTATTAACTATGGTATACAGGAGAAACGTTACAGAATTTTTGAGATGGTGTGAATTTGTTGATTTCTTGTAATGTAATAACACATGATTATGATTAGTCATATATATTGGATAAATATCTATAGCTTTTTTGAAAAGAAAACCCTAGTTTGTTGTTAGTATGAATATTGAGTATTAGCTAGTGTCCCACAAGCCTTACAACATTGAAAGCACTTTGGTCAATTTCAGAGAGTAGGTAGGAAGCCAGCTTCTTCAAACGAAAGAAACAAAAATGTGAGCCTTGCGAAGTCATTGAAATTTGATCTATTACATTGTCTTTCCACAGATTTTACAAATGGAGTCAAAGTTTTAAGCTGTGCAACATCATTACCTTACATTGCATGATCTTTCATTAATAATGTCGGGCCAGAAATTTGCTCTTCTCCATATCCCTTTCTTTTTCCTTGCCATACCTATGTGTTAATCTCACATGTTTTCTGATGCATGATCACATGGGGTGGTGAGCCCAGCCCCAACCCATTCTCGACATTGTTAGATTTTAGGGTTTGGATGTGTCCGGCCGGCCGGCCGGCAAACTTGCTGTTAAATTTGCCGACCATGGATGTCAATTGTCACACCCTCCAAACACAACGGCATGAGGTAGGCACACATGAAAACAACTTCACACACTCATATGCTCTTAATTCACAAGCAATAAGGAAACTTAATGAAGTTGGACAGCCTGAAGTAAGTAATTAATCAACTACATATCGGTCTTCTCCTATACAATAAATTTACTATATATACATATAACTTGCACATATAGTTGCATATTTGTATTAAAATAGATGCTTTTATATCAATAATTGTTATCTAAAATTATAATACACTATTATGAAATAGATGCTAAATAATTAATTGTTATCTAATATTATTTTATAGTACACAAATATGAAGATGATACTTAGAAAGTATCCGAGCATCATTGACAAGCATTGTTTGAATGATAAGGCCTTTGTTAAAGAAAGCACTGCAAAACCTCTGTCACGCTACTTTTTGAGAGCAATGACAACCCCTCAAAAGTTAGTCTCCCTTACTCTTTGACTGATGAAATACCTATTTAACTTCTATATTTACATTATAAAAATTTATTTAATAAAAATTTGTAAATATTCATGAATTTTCCAAAGTAACTTATAAGATGTTTTAATTTTTTTTTAATACGAAATTATATTTCCAAAATCTACGGTATCCTGTAAAAAAAGTCAGTCAATGTGTTAAGGGAGAATAACTTTTGACGTCTTTTCCTTACTTTTTGATTTAAGAGGATGCTGGGTAGCTTTGACCAGTTAGTTAGGGGATTATATGTAATTTTTTTTTCCAAAAAAGTAATATGATTAATTAGAAGGTGTTATCGATAGGGATGTCTTTATGATTTTTGAAATGTTTTATGTTGCATTGTATTTTAAGAGTACCTTCAGGGGTGGAATTGATAATACTCTCATATATAGTTTCAATTCAATCGAGCTTAATTAGAATTTTGTCACAGTTAATAATTTGTTGTAGCAGTGTATTAAAAGAAAGAAAGAAAAACCCTTTTTAGAACTTTGATGTTTATATTTTGATGTAATTGAAATTTTCTTTAAGGTTCCTATTAAATGATGGAAAAAAAGAGAAATAGATTAAGAGTGCTTGGAGAAATGAGGGTTTTGATTCCTAGTTAGAGAGCCCTTGTCTGTCATTTGGCTCAGAAGACATATTTATTAGAAGACACCAAAAATGTTTTTAAATAAATTGAGGACTCTTCCCGATCACTTGCTGCTGTTGAATGTTGGACCTAACATTAACAACTATTTTTTATATGGTGGGAATTTCACTTCCATATCATTATCACCGGGGGAAATTAAAAAAGAAACTAAATTAAGGGGTGCATTTGAAAAATAGATTGGGTGTTGAAAATTTAGATATCATGACTCATTCAATGATTTAGGCTCGATAACTGACACTGTTGGATATGTTGAACGTTATGTTAGACATTGCCTATTGTCGAGCGTTAACGTCCAAAAACAAATAAAAAAGTTATTGTTTATCTGTTGGATAGGGTCATGGTATTTAAATTTCCAAGAACAAGTTCATCTTTAAATAAATCTTTTATAGTTTGATCCATTTTTTTAGAATTTCACTTATGACTAAGTACTCAGCCTGTCGTGGACTGTAGTCTTGTGGGCGTTAGCTATAAGTTTCTTTTGTGCTGTCTCTAGCACTACTTCATATGTTCTGCTTGTACAGTGGCGTGACACATGGCAAGACATGGCAAGCAGACGTGACCTAAGTTCCAGCTTCTCCGGTCAAAGCTTGTCAAAGTTCAGTTAGAAAAAAAAGCCTCAATACCCTGTTTTCAGTGGCCAGCCCTGTTCTCTAGGATCACTGGTTCCAAGTCTTCACATTACTCAGTCCAACCTCCAATTTAGATGGCATTACTGCATGTGGAGACTGAAGCATCGGGATAGCTGCAGCTGCAAAACATGGCATTTTTGTTTGCTTAGATTTCTGTCTTTTGTTTTGTTAGTTGCTAAGTTTTCGATTCAATTGTTCTCTAATTAGTTATTTAAGCCCAATTTCTATTAATGAATTGAGATAGGTTGAAAATCCTAATTTATTTGTCTTGGAGTAATTCCAATCATTGGAAGAGAGTTCCAATTGCTTCAGGTTTCAGTGAGATATTGTTCCCTGAGAGTTACTAACTTTTACTGTTCTTAGCACCATCACAGATGATGTAGTGTTTTGTTATCGTTATAACAAATAGTACCCCAAGATTCTTAGTTTAATTTGTCTCTGTATGGCACTGGACTAGGAAGAAACAAAGGAACAACATAATCGAAAGTAATAAAGATGCATGTACTGAACCAGCTGCGTGAAGGTTTCTTGTCAAATTGCATTTAAGGTTAGACAAGGCTTAAAGAAAATGTTGTATTGTTGTATATATAATCTCAGTATCACCCTGGCATGCATGCCAAAGATTAATTAAGGGTATTTATAAAATTTTACCAATTGCCAAGTGCTGCAACATGTTTAAGATTCCAATTCATATATGTGAATCACTTCTTGTTCAGTATATTGGGTTAATGTAATTGAGGAAAGGATGTTCATAATTCTATGCAAATGAAATGCACATTTCACCACGGCACTCCTTCCTCGCAGAGCAGCATACTGCCAAAAGAAAGGTTTTGGAAGGGAAAAAAAAAGATTCCTCTTTTTTTTTTTTTGGTGACACAGGAGCCCATCTTGAATATGATGCAGAAGGGTACTTGTGACTCCTCCGGTGGCTGCCACTGCCTCACACTTAAATGCCACCAGCGGAGTCTTCCTGCTTAAGGCATCTGCGACCTCTTTGGTCCGTCCAAGCTTATACTCTAGCCCCATACCAGTCAAACTTGGCAAGTTTTTCTTTCTTGCCAATGTCTCGAGACTGGTATAGACATTGGGCAGCATATTTAGGGAGTTATTCCCTCATTGACCTGGTTATTTTATTGTTACTTGATCTTGTGCGATGAAGGCTGAAGGACTGATCATGTCAGTTCTTGAACAGTATAAATAGTTTCTGCAGTTTGCTGGTAAAAATGCTAATACAGAAGTTGCAGCATATGCCGAGTACTAGTCTAGTAGTGTCTCTTACAGTATATATTGGCAGGAAGGTTACCCTGAAAGAGGAGAGCTACAACACTCAATTGTGGCCGTGGCTTCCACTTTTAAGATAAAAGAACTTCTGGTTTATCTAGATTAATGGGCTCATTTCTACAAAGTTCAATATAGTCTGATCCTCTAAGGGACGCTTTTATTTAATTTTTCACTTTTTCTGTTTGCATAAACGTGTTCTCTTGATTCATGAGAAATGCTCAGATCTTGTAAAGGAAAAAGTTGACATGAACATTTAGCAGAGATTTTATTAAGGGTATGCATGTGCGACGAGTTTAGAAAGAGAAGGAGATTTAATAATTGATCGCAGCAAACTGTTTTACAGAACCCCTTAAATGGAATATAAATGTATAAATCCAAATCTGTCTTAAAAGGTTCTTCATTCATTTTTGGTGAAAATTTTTATTGTAGAACGCTTAAATACAGAAATATGTAGCAGCATATACATGGTACTATGCAATGTAGACAAAAAGAAATAAAAAACGCAAATCCCTTTACCAAGTAAACTTACAGTAGTTAATGACCTTGGCCAGCAAGTTGAAGTCCAGAAGTGCAATTATATATAGGGATCAATCTTGTAGCTTTGTTGCAGAACATTTTGATGTCGATCATCTGCACTCATCATTGGAAGGGGATTCTTTTAAAGATGTACTGCAAAACTAGAACCATTTCCCGGATTATTAAGATGGTTCAAGAGGATTTTTATCGATGAAATCGAAAAGTTGATCTTCAATTCCAAAACCAAGCATACGAGCCATGTCCCTTGTCTTCAATCTAGGCTTTGGAATATTGTGGTGCTTCAACCAAGAGTAGACAGTAAACACTTTCTTCATGACAAAAAGTTCCAGGCCTTCAGGATTGAAGACAACACCCATCCTCATACTCATCTGTTCAACAGAAGATTCAAGATCAGGCCAAATGAACCATGCAATTAATCTCTCTGTCTCTGTGTATGTCAACTATTAATTTACCTGATGAGGAACTAACATGGCGGTGTAACGAGCAAGCTCTCCAGCCCGCCAATCCAACAAGACAGGCAGCCATGGATAGGTAGCATCAAGTCTCACAAACCATAATCTTATATCAGGAAATTCTGATAGTTCTCGAGGGTCATTTGGATCTTCTCTGTTATAGTCAATGGTAAACCCAATTGTTCTTTCAAGAAACTCCTTTGGCTCAGCTACAACAGCATTGGAAGGAAAACTCTATCAGTGTCAGGTTTATTTGTTATATTTACATCAAATAAAAATTAATCTTAATTAGCTTGTTCGTCATATGATAATGATTACCTAATGAAGGTGAAGTAATCCCTGTGGCATTGTTAAATGGAGATAAATCAAGCCTGCTAATGGTATTGTTATCAATCACTACTTCAAATCGGCCTTCTGTTGGGGGCATTGGAGGTTCAACTTTAGATGAATCTGCAGTAAGTCATTGTTTACGTTAGACTTAAATATTAATGCAGGCAACTAAAATTTTTTAGTTAAGTGAATTATGATACCAAAACAAAAGGGTTTAAGTTCGAATCTACTTATCTTCACATTACTCTTAACAAGTAAATATCTTAATCAAATTACCATATTTCACATGAGAGTCTATTACTCTCAAATATTAATAGCTTAAACTTTCACTTTCTCCAATTTTCATCTATAATCATCATCTTTGACAACCTTTAATAGGCAAATCCTAATTTCTCATGCATAGAAGTCATATTTGGAAAAAAAAAAAAATTAAGTTCTGTTACACTGTTATAAATCTATTCTAAGTTCAATTAGTGTAATGTAAAGAGAACAAACGACTCACAAAAGTGAAAATAGAAAATGAAAGAGTAAGAAAAAACTTACTTTCATCTTCTTCAAAGAGAGAGATGTCAAAATTGCCTTGAGGATTGAATGCAACTGAGACTGCTACCTGCCCTCGAGACCTACCTATGAAGTTAAAAATGGGGAAAGTAGGTGCAGAGTCGAATATGGGTTTGAAAGAAATGGAAGGAGTTAAAGCCTGTCTTGGTGAAAGTGAGAGTGGAAGTGAGGGTTTAAAGGTAGTAGCCATGGAAAGCTTCAAGGAGATGATGGAGGTTTGGTTTATCTTTCAAGTGTGTGACAGTTAATATAGTTTGTCGTTGTCTTCTCTTTCCAGTTTTATCTACTTTTGCTTTTGCTTGTGGCCTTGTTTTCAGGCCAAAAATTTCTAACAAATTGAATTAAAAGGGGCATTCCGAGAATCGAACTCGGGACCTCTCGCACCCAAAGCGAGAATCATACCACTAGACCAAATGCCCAGTTGTTGTACCAATCTGATTTTCGAGTCATCTTATTCAATATAAGAACTTTGACTAATTTTTAAAAATATAATTTTTTTTTTTACAACATAAGCAAATTGTTCCAACTTGCTGAGTCGACACTTGCATGTTTCCTCGCAACTTAAAAACTTGCTTAAAGTTATATACAAATATTCGACTAGCGTCAAGAAAAAAATGATCTATTTCCTACTTGACATTTAGTCATCTTAGTTAATAACTCAACAACTAACCTAATCTATTAAAAAAAAGAAAATGTTTCGTCTTACCAACAAAAAAATAAAATAAAATTATAATTTAACTAAATCTCATAGCACCCACTAACTTTTAGCTCATATTTGTATTTTTCTGTATATTTTATTTCCAAATTACTTTTAAATATTCTGTATGCTATTGAATAAAATTGGATTCTAATATAATAAATTCAAATTTTTATATTTAAAAATATAAAAAATTAAATACAGAATAAATATTATTAAAATTATTTTTAATTCATATTCTAAAATTATAATTTTTTATTTATATATAATTAATAATTTAAAAACCCTTGGGATCAGTTTTGCCCAGATGGTGCAGCGTAATACTACGCTCTTGTGCTATACGGTCCTCTGCAAAAGCGCCGAAACGTGGGATAAAATGAAAACCATACCATCCTTGTTTTTTATCCTATCCTATCCTATCCAGTAGTGTACCAGACAGGCCTTGTATGTCTCATTCATTGGCATGGACCATGTTGATAATCACACAACGGTACTAAGACAAACAAAATATTTTCTGTATGTGACTTTTCCTTTCTTCAACAACTTCGTTTTTAGTTAATTAGAGACCAGATTATGAACCCCTAAACTATGCAGCTTGGTTCAACGCTTAGTACAAGACAAACGTAAATTAAACTTCGAAGAGGTAATGTTTCATTTTCAGTCCATCAGAGTTCGGATGGTATTAGTGTTGTAGATGCGATCTCTAATTTCATGTATGATCAAGATAAAATGAGGGACACCATAACAAAGTGGTTAGTGTTAGCTGACAAACCAATTAGATTTCTGAGTAGTGTTTATTACGAGTGGGTTATACAAATTTATGTTAAACCTTGCTTCAAAAAGGTAAATAGAAATATGACTAGAACTTATATCGTTAGACTGTATAATGAGAAGAAAACTGAATTAATAAATCAATTTCGATTGTTTGGTGGTATTATTTTATTTATATCTCAAAGGCATAACATGAGATACATATGTGTTACTTGTTATTTTATTAACTCTGGCTAGCATTTGAATAAAAAAAATAATTGTTTTTCGTCCTTTTGAATATGCACATATCATTTACGAAAAACTAGCTACAATATTTATAAAATATAAAATTATTGATAAAATACTTTCAATTACTTTTGATAATGCATATTTAAATGACAAAGTTATTGATTTATTTTTGAGACAATTAACTCTATCACTAGGTGGTCAACTGTTTCATATTAGATATTTTTGTCACATTATTAATTTGATTGCACAAGATGGTTTAAAACTTATTAGTGATCATATAGGTAAAATTCGACATGCCATCACATAGATTTCATCCTCTCAATCTCGTATGCAACGATATCTAAATTTTTGTAGAAATATGGGTTTAGAAAAATGAAAACTACAATATGATATTAAAACTCGATGGAATTCAACATATATGATATTGAATTCTGTTAAAGGTTATGAGCGTGCAATTTCAATTTTTTTAACAATAGAGAACCTGAAAATGCCATTTATGAAAATAATTGAAAAATTGCTTTTAATTTGATGGATTTGTTGGAACCCTTAAGCACTGCAACTATGACTATAGTGAAACTAATTATCCTACAAGTTGTCTTGTTTTGTGACATATGTTTTATATTAGTTTTGCTTTTAATGCATATAGATATGATGAGACATTTGGATTTATTGCATAGAAATGGAAAGCAAATTTTGTAACTATTAGGAAAATAAACCAATTTTGTTTCCCCTAGCTTCTATATTAGATCTAAGGATAAATTTTGATGGTGTAGAAAAGTTGTTAACTGCCATTTCTGAAAATTTAGTCACCCTTTTCTCACTTACCATTCTCATGTTAAAACGACTTTAAAATAATTGTATTTGAATTATGAAAGAAAATAAGGTAATAGTTCAACTAGTTCAACGTCATCTACAACTTCAAGTACTGATCCTTTATGGAGAGTTGTTGGTAAGAAAAAACTATCATCACTTCTTCTTTTATAGAAATTAATAATTATTATAATATTAATCATGCTATACTAATTGAGCTTAAAGGGTTAAATAACCTATTTGATATTTTGTCAAGGTGGAAAGGACAACAAAATTCTTTTCCAATCCTATCCGCCATGACACGTGATCTACTAAAGCCTCCCGTGTCTAATGTAGCTTCAAAATCCGCTTTTAGTGTGGGAATATGTGTATTAGAGGAGAGGAGATCAATGCTTACTCTACAAATTGTGGGAAACATTATTTGCACGAATGATTGGTTGATTACACATCCGAATATTCCTAGAGATGTAATAGAAGAGTTTGATGAGGACTTCAATAATTTAGATACAAATTATTCAAATGAATCTTAGAAAAATTGTAATTTTATATTATTATTTGCAGTTTTAGTCTAAATTTTATAATTAGAATAGAAAAATACTAATGACAAATAGTTTGTGTAGGCGTCAACCCAGATGAGATATACTCAACTATAGTGATGCATTTATTTCTATTTTTTATATTATTTTCGTATTTGTAGAAAACCTCAATTATTAATAAATTTTTTTCTAAAAAAGTATTATTATCAATTTTTGTCTCTCAAGTATTTTTAAAAAGATAGCTCCTTATTCATTTATCTATTTTTTTTGTTCTTAAGTATTTTGTCTCTTGAATTAAAAAAGTTACTATTTATCTATTTTTTATTAGTAAACAAATTATGTACCATAAAATAAAATTCGTTAAACAATATACATATATATATAGTTAAAAAATAGATATTAGTTAAAAAAATTAATGAATTTTTTTTGAAAAAATTCAGTCCCCGTCCATTTTTTCTCCCTTAAAAATAGATTTTTTATTTAAATTAAATTAGAAATTTCAATTTTTTATAAATTAAAATTTAATCTATACTTAAAAAAATTATAATTAGTAGATGGGTCGATCGGCCTAACCAGGCTCGACATTGTTTGGCCTTGGCCTGACCCAAAAGCCTGATCAAAGCCGGACCCAGTTTTTTACCATCACTATGTAAAACAATAAATTTAAATGCAAATTCAAGACTTAAACATCACCAAAAAAAAAAAAAAAAAGGGTGAATATGGCTTCCTG